>SNQJ01S0056614.1:15556-34675 GCA_010110895.2 Picea sitchensis | reverse complement strand
GGGCCTCCGAAATGATGAGGACACGCCACGTTAGGTGGGACCAACGTGGGGGAAAATGAAGTTTTGGACCCTCCCCACCGTTAAAGGTAGAAAGGTCGGGGGGTGGGGGGGGGGTCTGAAAAGCGTCGATGACCATTGATCTGGAAAGAGATGGATTCCACTGATGGAGACTTGTGTGGGAATTAGTCACTACAAGACAAAATGTCTTGTCCGCTAGCAAAATTAGGATAAAATCCATGTAGCGCTAAGCTTGCTTTTTGCCACTTTACACCATAATTTTATTTTCCTAAGCTAAAATAACCAAGTTTAATCAAATAAGGGGTATTTTGAAATCCCTTTCAATTTTCTTGAAACAAAAGTCACCTAACCTAGGCATATAACACATTAATCCAACTTAGACTCTTGGATTAATTATTACTCTAACCTAACTACTTTGGCCAAGATTAAACAGTTTGACCAAACTTATTCTCTAACCTATCAAAACAAATTTAAAAAGTTTGATCATGATTATACAATATGATTCAAACTAATTTTATTTTGATGGGGTTTTATTGTGTTTCTCTTTTTTCTTTTCTTTTCTTTTTCTTTCTTTCTTTCTTTTATACCCTCTTTTAATTTTTTCTATTTTATCTTTTTTTTTTCTTGGAAATCATTTGCAGAATGAAATATTGTTTACAATGAAAAATGACTGTAGGAAGAAAATTTCAATCACCAAGTGATACTATGAAATATAGGGTTATAACACATTTCATGATGGTCACCTTCCTGTCAGACGGAGTTGTTTTCAACCTTTGTCTTGTTGTAGGCCTTTTTAGTTTCACACAAAAAATCAACAATCCTTTGGTTGGGAGAGAAATATTTTCTCTAGGCTCGGTTTCAACCCTTACCTTGTGCCCTCTTTTCCCATAGAAAAACATAGAAATTTCCGTAGGTTCCTTCTCATCCTCTCTTCTCAACCTTCTGGTGAGATCCTTGTAGATGAGGATGATGATCTACCTTTGTTTGATTTTCTTGGCCTTGTATTATGATGTATGGGGAAGGGTTGTGGTGATGACTCATCACATGATTTTGTGCCTCCCTCCCACCTCCATGGGTTATACTTTATTATTAGTTATGATATGATACATGCTCTAACTCATGTTGTTTCTATGCTTGACTTTTTATTGTTATGGTTTACAATGAAGCACAAGGGTAGGTGTTGTAATACAATGCTAGAATGGTTTTACTGGCTGCATGTTTACACCTAGCACTGAGCCTAATGTAGAGTATGGTCAACATGTTAGGTTAGGCATTTTCATCTTGCATTGCATTGTATATATGTTGCATACTGCATATCATGATAGTATAGATTGCATCTTTATTGAAATTGCATAAATGATTATCATTTACATATTCTCTTCTTTCATATTAGATCATTTATATGTAATAGTCATATGTTTTACATGATCATATTGATATGTTAGAATCAAGATATTATAAAATTTTATTTTCGACATTTTCTTTAAAATTTTGATAGTTAGCAAATTTTCATAAGAATAAGGGGTGATAACACCACCCTATATGCTCTCATGATTTTTCTTGAGTGTGTAGGCACAAGTCATACCAGAGATGCTGAGGTTCTCATGTGCTCTATAGTGAGCACATGTCCCCAAGTAGGAGCATGATGTTACACCCCCAACCTAGGGGTAACTAAGGATATCATGTATCAAGGCCCACAAGTAGTATACATGGAGTGCCGAGAGCCATATTGACTACCAAATCCCAACATGGCCCCTCCTATATTGACTTGCACCATTATCCATCACCGAAAACACAATAACATCCATCACACTGGCCTGTCCCCAAAGGACATCAGGTCTTGCTGCATAAGGCAATAAGTCTAGTATCATAGTAAGTGTCACTTTAATAATTGAATCAATTGAATATGTTGCAAAGAATCCTTGCTTGATTACATAATGTTTGCTTGGAAATTATGATTTTTGGCTTATTTAACCTTGGTGGGTGTCATCACGCCCTAGTAATTTGGTCACCCTTAGGAATGGGGTGCTACTGGGGGGTTCCTTGAAGATTCATCATACCATTCCTGATAATACTTATCACTTTCCATACTTCTTCCATTTCGTCTCCTCATCTTTTGGGTTTTCAAGCTTATTGACCCAAGAAATGCATGTACCTCATTTCATGGGAAGAAGGGGCCATTAGGCTCGAAGGTTCCCTAGAAAAAAAGTCATGCAATAAAAATCACTCTGGGATCATGAGAGTGATGAAATGCCTCTCTAAAAAGTGAGGGACCCATGGAATAAATAACTAATTAAATAATGTTGCTTTCCAAGGTAAAGTGTTTGTGGGCTATGCATTTTCCTTTTAGTGCCCCTTATTGTCTTCAACTTGGAAACACATGCAAAATAAATGGCTAATAAAGGGATTGGAAAAATATGCTTTAAAAATAAAAAGAGGAAAAGTATGTGGCTATCCCTCAACAAAGGCACCCATAAATGAGACAATACGAGCCCTTGTATGTCATGAAACCCCATACCCAAAAGTATTACCCCACTCTGCCTCATACTCACAATGACATATATATGTTTCCCTTTGAAAACAACTTTGACTTGGGGATTGACTGAACCAATAGGATGCCTTGACACCCCTCCCACACCTAAATTTGACAAATTGTAAAAGGTCATTAAGCATTTGTTTAGTTTGAAAAGGGGGGGTTTGGTGCACATGTTTGGGTGCTTCCATTATTAGATGTGGCTTACTTGGCATGATTCTTGTGACTTATGAACCCTTGGATGACACATCTGTTTATCTTTGCATGACCTTTCCCGGTGGACATGTATGCATGAGGATATGACTGTGTTCAGACCTTCATGAGGGCTTTGTAGCCCAATGATAAGTGCTAGACCCCACGTATGGGGCATGACTGTGATCACCATTTTCAAATTGAAGAAGGAGGTCGTTGCCTTTGGAGGCACTCTCACATTGCTAGGATATGAGATCCTACCTCTTTCCACTTTGATGTTAGCCTTTGGAGGCTTGGACATCACCCTACTATCCCATGATGTCACTAAGGGCTTGGTGGTTTGATGGAGGAGGGTTTGACTTGATGGTTGGAACATGTTTCACGATGGATGGAATTTTGAGGCCTAGTGTTTCACTTATCCACCTCAACGTTCCATTTTGGGAGCCAACGTCACCCTAAAAGGGGATGAAATCACCCTTTAGGGTTTTATTTTGTGAAAAATAAATTAAATTTTGTAAAATTAGAGGATGATCGAGGAGGTTGTCCCTCTTGTAATTTTGTGTTGACAAATCATGTCAAGAGGCTCCATATAAATAAGCCTCTTGACATTTCGTTTTTATCACAACTCTTCCTCACACAAGAGGATAGATCTGAAATTTTCTCCCTATTAGAAACATTAGTTGATGTTACTAGTGTGCTATCTCTTGGAGGACTGTTGTAGGTGAATCCCCCTGCGGAAAAGTGGATTCCCTCTTGGTCTCTAGACTCCTAAGGCCAAGACATAAAATTTCTTAACATGGACACTGACTTCCTTTTAGATCTAATCAAGCTAATAAATGAAAGAGAAGGAGAAAGATATGTACCTTATTAGCGACGTTTGTCCTTGCAAAGTCCCGGCTGAGCTTCGATCCTGAGCTACCTGATAGGTCCTGTAGGACAAAAAAAGATACAATGGAATTCCTACTTTACTAAGATTAGCTCAAACATAGATCCATCTACCGCAGACAAACTCATATGGAACAAGCATAAGTTTGAAAGAAACAGGCCAAACATTGATTATATTAACGAGAACAAGTAAAAGTACTTACAATCCTTTGAATGAAGGTGCAACACCAACTTCTTCTAGTTCTCCTTGTCCAACCCCTTTTCTCAAGTAATCTCCACTGATTTCTTTGATGGAATCTCACTCATGAGATCATAAATTTGATGTAATTCCCAATCTCCATTGTACCTTTCATCATGAGAAGGCCTCCTTATATAACCTTGGAGAGGCTCAACCACTTGAGAGATCTTTGGGATAATTTGAGGATTCCTCTCCTTCAGTTGAGGATATTCTCTAAGATCATGCCTTGACCATCTATTTGAATCCAAATACCTTCAAGAATTTGGGGATTCCTCCCTGATTTGCCTCAACAAACCCTGAATTTGCCAAAAAAAGGGTAGCACTCCCCCAAAAGGGTGCATAGGGCGCTCAAACACTCCTCCAAAGAGGCTAAGGGAGCGCTATAACTCCTTGACAATGGGTAGGGGAGAGATCCTCTCCAAAAGTAATTTTTTAGCGGTTCTTTCAGTGTCAAAAGGTTTTTACTCCCTGTCAAGTGACTTGTCTTCTTCCAAACTAGTCTTTGGGGTGTCTTAAGTGTCTTTGTGACGTTGTTAGAGGCACAACATGGGAAAGATGGAAGTATGATGCTTATGACACTTGCAACACTTGTGGTCAATATGCGACACTTGCGGACAAGTTACGACACTTACAACACTTGTAATGACGACACTTGCGGCACTATCGAAGTGAGTAATTTTGAGGTGTAGCAAGGACTTGCTTTGGATGTCTCTTCGCTTATTTTGGTGGATAATTTCTGCAACTAGGGTTTTATGTTTGATTATTCTTGTTGAAGTAAGTAAAATATGCAATTTCATTTCATGCATTGAATGATTATGGTAAATTTTACTTGTTCATATTGAAAATTGTAATATTGCTTGTCTAAAACCCTAGGATAGGATCATAAGGTGTTTCCTCCACTCTCTAGATCTTTCCACCCTTTAAATTGTCAAGAAAATATTGTCTAGAGTCAATTCCTAAAGCCCTAAGTTGATATCACTTTAGGAGTGTGGTTCTAGAGGTTTCTTGCAATATATATATATATATATATCAAGAATCTAAGGAGAGAAGAATTCACTAGATCCCAAAGTTGCTTTCTCTCTAGCAAATTCATCTTTTGAGGCTTGGAGTTTGAATCCCTAAGGTTCTAGTTCCTCAACTTCATCTCATTGTCCTTAGACATTATTATCATCATTTCTACAATTTATTATAGTGCTTGTTGTAGGGTAAATGAACCCTTTCAGGAGTTACCTCCCTTAGGCTCTTCCTAGACCTAAGACATAATAGAGATGCAAGGAATTTTT
This sequence comes from Picea sitchensis, assembly GCA_010110895.2. Lineage (NCBI taxonomy): Eukaryota > Viridiplantae > Streptophyta > Pinopsida > Pinales > Pinaceae > Picea > Picea sitchensis. The sequence goes on along the minus strand of SNQJ01S0056614.1, from coordinate 29,526 downwards.
TTTCCTATATCTCAATTATACATGAAAATAATCTACAAGTTGATGGAATAAAATGTTTACCCGATGATATGACAGTTGTCCCTTCACTCTCCTTAGCTGTTATCTTCCCCGAATATGCCCTTCACTCTTACCAACATGGATCTACACACATGGGGACACAAATCATGAGATCAAACTAATAATGTATAAAGTAATGACAAATCAACTAATGTATATTAACACATGAAAACATTAATTCTCCACAAGGAAATATAACAATTACATACACATCCAAGTACAAGGAAACATCTTCTACATCTTCTATTGAAAAAAAAATGGATTACACCTTACAAAGAAGTTTATATAGTCCTTTCTCAAGTTCCTTGCCCAAGCTCTGTAATCAAACTGCCAGAACAAGTTTTCTTTCTCCTCCCCCCCCCCTCTTTTTCCATGAGAGACCTCCATTATTTATAGGATAGTAGAGATAAGATCAAAGGGTAGTTTGGATAATATCTCCATGCCCAATATGAAAAACTTCTCAAGTTCAAACCACAAAGAATCTAGGGTTTAATCTCATCTCACAAAACCAATCCTACATAGGGAGTAACAGACCCGGTCATGCCCTGCATTCTTGTAGGGAGCAACTGGCCGACCTTTGCAAGAGGACAAGGAGCGACCAACACTTTTTGGTCATGGGATATAAAATGGAAACCAACGAATAGGAAAAAAGGTACTGCAAACTCAGGGGAAAAGTGGTATAATTCATCGGTTCAGAATGATAATCCCTAGATGATTCCGTGATTAGGTGGAAAATAACTGTATAACATATTCCGCCTAAAGTGTGAGGTTAGAAGAGGTGTCATATGTCCAAAATAATTTACAAACAAAATCACAGAGATTTGAGCGAAGGAACTTCGAAAGAAACCATCATCAATCCAACACAATAATAACATCCCTGAGGCGGGCATACTCATGCTCGGTAATAAAAACTAAGCACAAATGCCAAAAATAATACACTGCAGATCCATGCATGACGCAGAAAATTAGATCATGGCCACAAAATAATACACCGTGGATCCATGTCATGAGTGAGAACATAGCCATGACCAAATACAAATGTGGATCTGTGTCATAGTATACAAATCAGTGAGATGACTCGATGCTTGAGCGATATTTGAAGTATTGATGAATAACTCCATCACAACTTGGGAGGGAATTCCATTAAGGAATGTGGTGGGCCCAACCAAAGGTATTCATCCCAAATCCCAATGGTATGAATCTACCACATGCAAATAAATGAGTTGAGGTCGAGCTTGGTTGAAACCGTCTGATTACCGGTCATTGATGTATACCATTAACAGACGTGAGGTAATCCACCAATGATGATGATGGACCCCAAGATACCTAGTTCAATATAGCGGGTGTGAATAAATGAGTTGAAGTAGAACACTTGTAGATTCATTCAACATGAGCCAATGATGTAAAACCACTGCTAAAATTAAAGGGAATCTTCCACCGATGTATGCAAATCCTAGGGTACTAATTGGTTTCTAGATTTCAATCATGGATAATGATCCAAATTAAACATGATGAAATCTGTCGAAGGAGGTCCTTGACTTATCCCTCATTCATTGACATGAAACATATAAAGGTAGATGGTGTGAAGAGTGTAATATTAGAGCACAACTGACATAGGGATGGTCGGGGTGAATGGGATAAAGGACTGAAAATGGTCGACACAGGCTAACTTCCCTTGAACAAATCAACACGATAAATGACTTGACTTGGAAGCATTGACTCGATAAGGACCAAAACAATTTCCATGAATGACTAGAAGAGTAACCAGTCGACAGAGTCTGAAAACTCATGTAGATGGTAATAATGCAAAGATAATGGATAACCCAACTATTATACATAGACGCAAAACCGGTGCATTGTTAAAGGGCGACTCAATAGACAATTGCCATTTGTGAATTTGAATAGATGGAAAAAAACCCCACTCTTTTACCTTTTTTCATGTTTAAAGAGCGTGAAAGAAAATAAAAGTATGCTCGATGTTCTCACCCGTGGATTTATTCTTGAGAATAGAGTGGAGAATGGTGCTTGACGATCTTTTCAATATTTAAGGAGTCTATAAATATTCGAAAGAAAACTCCATATACAATATCATGGATTTTAACGAGCCCAAGAAAGTAAATGATTGTGTCTCATTTCATATTTAGAGAGTTTGAAAGGACAAAGAAGACTCCAAGGGTATGCTTTTGTTTAAATTTAGTCTCCCGAGCCCGAAAAAGGATAAAATATTACAAGGGAGAACTCTTCTAGCCAAGTTTGACTAGAGTATTCCTTTTTCGTAATTAGTCCATTTGGTCCAAAAAACGGTTAAACTAACACCGCATAATCATCCTTTCAAATCCGATTAACGAGTGTGAAATGAAACAAGCTCACTCAACATTTTTTTCATGTTTAGGGAGTCTAAAAAAAACTTAAAGGAGACTCCAAAGAGTTCCTTTTTTTTCGTGTAGTTTTTATGAGCACGAAAAAGTGATAAAATTATACTCAGAAACTTATTCTCATGTATTCAGGAGTACAAGAAAGAAAACAGACTAAGATCATGGTTATTTGTTTCATTTTCACACAAGCTTGATACATAGAATGAAACTATGCTCGGGGTAGGTTTCATTTTTACACAAGCTTGAAAAAGAGAAAAACTATGCTTGGGATTGGTTTCATTTTTACACAAGGTTGAAATAGACAAAAAATATGCTTGGGATTGGTTTCATTTTTACACGAGCTTGGAACTAGAAAATAAACTATGCCTTGGGTAGGTTTCATTTTTACACAAGCTTGAATTAGAAAAAAACTTTTCTTGGGATTGGTTTCATTTTTATGTGAGCTTGAAACCGAGAATGAAACTGTGCTCAGGTGATACCCATTAACGTGTTTTATTACAACATGATGTTTATAGGTTGGTAATTTCTCCCCAACATGATCAACAAAAGATAATGGCTTAACTCCAACATGATGTCCAAAGGCTGGAGACATGCCCGCCAAGCTTTGTTTCACCCGTCGACTCTTCTTCTGTACTCGATTAGACTCCTAGTTACCAATAGGAATAGGTTCACCAGAGAGGGAGTAAGGAAGAGGATCAATTGACACATGTGGAGGAAATGAAGGTTCAAATACTATATCTAGTAGAATACTTGAATCAATTGGAGGGGGGTCCGTTTCATTTTTTAAGGAGCTTGAAACAGACAATGAACTATGCTCATGGGTATCTGTTTCATTTTTTAACGATCTTGACATAGAAAGGGAACTATTATCATAACCCTTGACCATGGATTCCAAGAGGTCTTCATTGGATGGAAGAACAACACTCTGGAATGAAAAACTATTAAGGGACTCAGTAGGGGTAAGGAGGGGAAGATCAAGCTGCAAATCCCTTATTGAGTGGTTCAGCATGTCAACTACTAGATCTAATTCTAAATAAGGCAAGCATACAGAGAGAGGCTCCTTCTCATTTGAATTTGAACGCATGGGAATGATGCCACATAGTTAACTTGTAGCGGGGGGGAGGGGGGGAGATACCACTTTCATATAAGGAACATTCATGGGAGTCAGGTGGTCGAAAGTCAGATCAGGACTAATGAATGAAAGCTGGTCAATGTTCACATTGTTTCCATTATGATGGAAATGCATCACTTGAAAGAGTGTGGACATGATATCTTTAATAACATAGACATATTCCCGCCCAAGGAGAAAATTAAAATCCAAGGGATCTTGAACTTCCATAAAATCAATACAAACAATTTTCCCTCCTAAGGTAATGGGGAGTTGAGGAAGGATCCCTAAGGGTTCATTGGTTCTTCTATTAAAATCCATCAGATGATGGGTGACTAACACAAGATGAGGGGAACTAATATCTTTCCAAGCAGTTGAAGATAAAATGATGACATAAGCACCTTCATCTATAATAGTATGATATATGTTCTTATCGCAAGTCTGCACAATGATTTGAAAATGTAGGTAGGAAGGAAGACGAGGATCCGTCATTCTATTCCAATAAAAGGAAATGACTTTAGTAGTTGGAGGGGGTTCCATTGAAATGGGTGAAATGCCCCCTTGTCTAGAGGAATCTATAGTGATAAGAATAACCTGAGCGATATCAACTTCACTCTCCAAGGGAAGAGTGGGATTGGCTGATGATGGAATCATATTGACCACTTCATCAACCAAGGGTGGGTTCAAAGAGGACTCATGTGAAGCAGTTGGAGGTTGTTGTTGGGAAACAACAATGTCTTCCAACAATTTTGAAGCTTCATCCATACGAGGGAAAAGGTAAGTGCGGTGCATTTCCTTGCATAAGCAACACAAAATGTCAAAATTACCCGTTTTAACCCTAACCGTATGATAACTGGTTGATGCGTTTTCATCAACATGATGTCTAGAGGCTAATGACATGGGTTTTTGGGAACCCATAGACCACACTTATAAGACCTTGGTAAGACTAGGGAAATCTCTAAGAAGGTGGTCACCCTTAAAAAGTGTGCAATGGAATTTGGGCTTATGACCTGTGTTGATAGTTTTTCATGTTGAAATGGGTACTTGACACTGAGAGGGGGGGGGGTGAATCAATGTCGCATAACTTATGAAAATTTTCCACTTTCCACAACTTAACTGAATAAAAAATATTTATTTCATTTTCTCAAACAATATATATAAAAGAATAAATGATTTATTTATTTAAATAACTTGAATGAATACATAAGATCAATCTTTGAATATCATCTTCATACAATTGTGAGAGACCCAACTCTCAGTTACAAGAACTAGCTTGTAGTTATCAGATCCAACTGAGAAATGAGGAATCCAACCCTCATAACAAGTCCTAGCTTGTTGATCTCAGATCCAATTGAGATGTGAGGAATCCAATCCTCATACAAGACCCATCTTGTAAACATGCACCAACCTGATAGAATGCATCTTCATTCAATCCATTATATATAAATATATATACTTCAATAAATTTAATTACATCCTTATTACAATTCTTTCTTATTTATATAGTCTTCTAACTGGTGTGCATTTGAAGCATTGTGTCTTTTGATATTTCAACCATTGTACCTTTTCATTTAAAATGATAATATTTAATTAATATCATTTTTGTTTTTATTCTTTATTCATGATTTCATGATTTAACTCTCTTTTAATCATGACTGTGTATCGGTTTATTTGTCCTCATGAGTTGATCACAGACATGGATCGACTCATTAGATCATACTCAAGTTTCTACTGCGTTCTCAGTTCATCAACAAATCATATTCAATCTTATCGATTCTCTGTAATGTTTTGGTGTTAACTCTCTGTCGAATCAATTCTGGATGAGGCGCTTCCTTGAAACCATGTTCATATGATCATAGGCATAGAACCACAGGCTTAACAATTTAAGTGACATATTTCATTTAAATTTCTTATGTCATATGACCAATGGCGGTGACCAGACGCTCGACCAAACGAGTGCTTGAGTGCTTATCAGAATCAATGGTCATGATTCAATCTTCTGATGAGATGGACGAATGACAAAACTTCCCCCTTCGAAACTTCAGGATTTCAACATTTCAAACCTTTCAAAAATTTCGAATCAGATTTCCCGAACAAATCAGATGACTTCTTTCAAAAAACCAGATCAACGGTCAACTTTGATCCTTACACTCATCCTTTCACTGCTAAATCTGACGACTAGGGTTTAATCAAGCATCAATATGGATGGACACATTTTACTCTGGGTCTTCAGACTTCAAAGATTTCAAATCTCAACCCATTCTTTCCTTTGGAGTGATCACCCGCTGAGTCAGTCATAAAATGGTGGAGACCTCTTGTTTTCGGTTAACGTTTCCACTTACAYTATCCTTCCACTGTAGTATATCGACGGTCGAGAATACACCTGACATCAGATCGACGATCAAGAATGATCCTGAAGTGATCTTTCATATCAGACGACTCGTATCGTTGCTGACATGGTATTATGACGTGGTCTGACACGTATCCTTGCTGATGTGGTCTGCCAACTGTCCTTGCTGACGTGGTCTGATGAGTGTCCTTTCTGATGTGGTCTTCTTACCAACAAACTTGATCCAATGGTCCTTGTTCATTTTGGATTTCCGGGCTTCAGGTATTTTAAATCTCAAAGTTTCTGGAGCGTAACCTCCTCATATATTTAGACTTGAAGTGAAAGATGTTCGTTCGATCTGGATCTTGGTTCAACGACTCGATCTGTCTATGGTGCAACTCTTCTAGCTTATCATGTACTTCCACTTAGAATGATCCAACGACTGACTAAAATCCGCATAAATGAGATCTTAGATCTTATCTCGCTTATCCTATCCTTCCACTTGAAAATGATCTGACGACTGACGAGTATTCAGATAATCAAACTATCAGCCCTTTTACCTCACTTATCCCGTCCTTCCACTCAAAAGTGATCCAACAGTTGTGAAGATTCTCGAAGCAGATCCACGATCAAGGATGATTGCGGAACCACAACTTGTGAGTGATTTAACTCGTCACCCAAACTACGCAATTGGAAGTTGTGTGCTGTTGGTGAGTCAACCACAATCATTGATCTTTGAATCTATAAGATTGGATGGTCCTGACTAATTGCAGAATTGGAACAAGCGCGATATTTAATTCTCCTTTAGATCTCTGCAATTCACCCCTGCCATTGATTTTGTGATTGCGCATTCGATGACCACGATTTAATCTAGCTTAATATCATCGTTTGTTGGATCAACCGCAGTCATAGATATTTGGAGCTATGAGATCTGATGATCTAGACCAATTGCGGGATTGTAATTTCCGAGTAGTTTAATTCTGCTTTCGCTCTCCGCAATTTATCCCTGCTGTTGATCTGGCCTGCAGATCCGATGGTCACAATCCTCCAACAATACTCAAGCCCACGGTCACTCATATGATTGATGTTCATTATATGAGATGATCAACACCATCAGTTTCTTGATCAGACGACTGCTGAGGCTTCTCACCTTTTCCTATGCTCTTCATTCGCCAACTCTCCTGAGATTTAATAACTGTCTGTGCATTATTTTATGCATTGTTAGTCAGTCGCTAATTCTCCTGAGCTTTGATCATAGGAACATTGTTGATACTATCGTGATCAACAATAATCACAAATTTCTTCAGCGTTAGGGTGATGTTCTTCTGTCGATCTTTAGTATACTTTTCCTCCTGAGATTAACCTTGCTTCTCTGCTTATTGTTTGACATTCTCTTTCCATCATTGACCCTTCTTTCCATATTGACACTAATGCCAACTGTATAACTGATCATGATTGATTCATGTTGCCATAATAATAACTTATCATGACTGTTGACATCAATGACAACACATGAATGACATCGACTGTTGACATCAATGAAAATACATTAATGACACTATGTACAACATTTCCAACATCATCAACACTCACAAAATGATGAATAATGAATGGGTTTTTGCTCCCTTGCTTATATTTCTTCTTCGTAATCTTCCTTTCCTTCTTCTTCTTATCCTCCTAGTTACTAGCATCAAGGATTTCACCAGGCGAAGCATAATAAAGGGAAGAAGACACAATGGGAGAAGAATGTAAAGGGTCAACACAAGGTTGATGTTCTTGGGGTGGGGGGATTTCATTCGAAGCACCAAGAGAATTTTGGATCATCGGAGTGGAAAACAACAATATAGGTAACCCTATGGTGAATCCAAGAAGACTCAATGTAGTAATATAGGGAGTACAAACGTTTCCAAAACAAGAAAAAAGAAAAAGGTTCCTCGTGAAAATGGGTTCCTTGGTTGGTAGTCCCATGAACTGTTGCCATAGACACAAAATCAACCCAAGGTCTGCTAAATAAAAAAGAAAACACTACAAAAATCCTTATAAGATAAGAGCAAGCAAACAACTCCCTTGTAACATGGAAAAATGAAGTAAGGATCTTCCAGAGATGGGAGATGAGGTCATCAACGAAGATATGAGAAACAATTACCCACAACTACTCTGTAATGGACATCCATAGGTGCAAGTACTAGACACAAACAAGTAAACTCCTAAGGAGAAAAATCATGTGTTGCACGTCTGTCTCAGGTACTGACAGTACGACCAGTGTAGTCACATGGGAAGGTAACCTAAGAAAAACAACTAGGGCTACCGCTTCACACTTGGTGGATGGGTGGAACGATCATGGGATAGGGATTCTGTGAATGGGTAGGGAACATAAGATAAATGTCTTAGAACCGAAACAACTTAGATAGTGATGCCACCCCGAGGAATTTCCACTACTAATATTTCCCCCTGGACTCACATAACCCCACTGAGAGAGAGTGTTGGGGACCGGTCCAATAACTATTTTCAACTTCTCCTACCACTTGACTCTTGTGTTATAGGAGCTTTACCAACAAAAACTTAACATTACTAATGGATTTTCTCTCATCAATGTTCCTATTTTGTTTCAATGGCCTTGGAGAATTTACTGTCCACCCTATAACCAAAGCCGTACAACCTATACTTGTGATCTTTTTCTAATAAAGAAAATGTTTAGTTGATTTTATATTAGGTACCTTGTTCCTTTTATGGTTGTTGTTACTCAAAAGGGGTAAATGGAAGTGAAACTTATAATGTGATTACTCTGAATCCAAGAAGACTTCAAACGAAAAAATGAATGGAATGCAATCTTTAGTTTTGATGAAGCCTATCTATAGAAAGGAGCAAGAAGTTTGAAGCAAAGAAACACGTGTAACATTCAATGCAAGAAACACAAAATTCTCTTTTAAGTCAAAAGGTGTTTGGTATGAGTCAAAGAGACTGTAGAGAATGCAATATTTTCTTGGTTTTACGATTCTTTCAAATGCAATGATTTTTTTTTAATGCAACTTATTTTGTTTTCTTTCTTTCAAATGAAATGAAAAGAACTAAATGCAAACACAAAGGATCACACAACAAAATAATGAAAACCAAAAAATACAATCAAGTAGGTCGACAAGCATCACAAGAACTCAAAATTTACTGCTGGGACAAATATAGGAGATATCTAAGCTAGGTAGTGCATATTCTGTGTTTGTATCTACCTTTTATGCCATGCAAGAGGCTCTAGGGACAACTGATCAAAAACCTAGTCTTGAGAAATTTTGTGATGCTTTAATTAGAGAGCAAGATAAGCTTTTACAACTTGGATGATCAATACTCTAGGTACCTCCAACAAAGCCTTAGTCACCCATCAAAAATATAAAACAAAGAATCTCAAGAAGCAACATCCTAGCCACAACAACAAGCAACATAAGGGTCCCAAACCCACTCAGACAACTTCTGCTCCTAATGGTGACAAAGGAGATAAATATAAAATTAAGAAGACTGACATACATTGCAATTTTTGTGATAAATATGGTCATGATGAGTCCAAATGTTTCAAGAAGATGACAACTTTAGAAGCAACAATGAAGACGCACAACATCGATATGATTCTTCTACTTCTTCTTCTTCTCATGGACATGGACTTTTTGCTTCTGGTTTCTCCTTCAATACAACTTCTACTTCTTCTTCTTCTGATGAGTGGATTATTGATTCTGGAGGATCTTATCATATGGCTAAGGATAGAGACATATTTTCTGCTCTAAATGAATGTAACACCAAGGAAATATATGCTGCTGATGATAGATCTCTTAGTGTTGAAGGATCTGGAACAATTCAAGTAGAAAACGATCATTGCAATGATATATTATGTGTTCCAAGTCTTTCTTGTAACCTTCTATCAGTATATCAAATCAATCATTCAGGTGAAGGTAAAACCGTAGAGTTTTCACCTCACCAAGTTGTAATTAAGGATCTAAAAGATCCTAAGCATGTTCTTACAACTGGAATTACTGATGATATTACCAGGTTGTACAAGTTTGAAAACTTCGGGTCATCATCCTTTTCATCAGTGTTTTTTTCTCATAGTGACGACTTGAGAAAACTTTGGCATGAGTGGTTTGGTCATCTAAACTATCTCTCATTGCAACAACTATGTAATCAACAAATGGTGTCTGGTCTTCCTTCTATTTCATGTAGAGATGGTGTTTATGCCGGTTGTGTTCTCGACAAACATCATCGGGACAGTTTTGACAAACGTGCCTCTTGGCACACCTCGAGCCCTTTGCATCTTGTTCACAGTGATTTGTATGGTCCACTTTCTTCTCCTTCTTTTTCTGGGTGAACATATTTCTTAACGTTCATTGATGATTTTTCCAGACGTACTTGGGTTTACTTATTAAAACTTAAGAGTGAAGTTTTTGGCCTATAAGGCCCTTGTAGAAAAGAAATCCAGACATCAAATTCAAAGGTTAAGAATAGATAATGGAAGCCAATATGTGAACAATAATTTTACAAGTTACTGCACTACACAGGGCATCCGAATGCAACAAACTGTTCCATATACACCACAACAAAATGTTGTTGCTGAGAGAAAGAACCACACATTAAAAGAAATGGCTAATTGTGTGATCCAATCTAAGGGATTAAGTATAAAGTATTGGACGAAAGCCATCAACTGTGAAAATTACATAGTAAATCGCACTCCCACAAAGGCTCTTAAAAATATAACATCCGAAGAATCTTGGACTAACATTAAACTAGATGTAATTCACTTCCATGTATTTGAAAGTATAACATGGGCTCACATTCCTGATGAGAAAAGGAAAGCATTGCAGCCTAAAAGTGAGAAGTGTATATTTGTTGTTTATTCTGAAGATGTCAAAAGTTATAGACTTATTCAACCACATTGTAATGAAATTTTTATTAGAAGAGATGTTAAATTTGATGAAAATCTCTTGGCATGCGAGCCTAATTATGCGTTTGTTCCTTCTTTGGCCTGCGAGCCTAATTCGACCTTTGTGCCTTCTTCGGCCTATGATCCATCTTCGACGTTTGTGCCTTATTCTATTCTGGTTTCTTCTTCCGATGATATCAATGAGGATGCAAATCCACCTCTGCCTGCTCACCTTCCTCCAGATGATTCCTTTGAACTTGAACCAACACCAACTCCAGCTCCACCGCTTCCTAGATGGGTCCATTCAACACGAGAAGCAATTGGTGATCTTGTCAGTGATCCTTCAGATCAACATTAGACACGTTCATAGTTCCAACAAGCCTCTTCTCTTTTGTCTCAAGTTTCAGAGACTCATGATCCAGAGACATTTGCAAAAGCTTCAGGTCATCCACATTGGGATACAACAATGAATGAAGAGTATTGTTCTTTAATGGAAAATGATACTTGAGATCTTGTACCTCTTCCAAAAGGAAGATAACTTGTCAGATGTAAATGGGTCTACATAAATAAGTATGCATCGGATGGAAGTGTTGAAAGACACAAGGCTTGATTAGTTTCCAAATGATTTTCCCAAGTTGAAGGAATTGACTATAATGAAACCTTTTCCCCTGTATTCAAAACGAATTCCATCCACCTTGTTCTTTCCCTTGCTGCTTCACATAAATGGGAGGTCCATCAGATGGATGTTAAATCCTCCTTCTTGCATGAAGATTTACAAGAATAAATCTACATGGAACAAACTTATGGCTATGTCCAAAATGAATCTATCCTTGTTTGTTTCCTTAAGAAATATCTTTATGGTCTTAAGAAATCTCCCTGAGCTTGGTATGCCAAAATGGAAAACTTTATTATTGCCACTGGATTCTGTAGATGCCATTCTAATCCTAATGTCTATACCAAGAAAGTAGGAATCCATCTCATAATACTTGTCCCTTATGTTGATGATCTTATCCTTACTGGTAATGACTCAAAACTTTTAACCCATGTGAAAACCAACCTTAAGAAGAAATTTGAAATGACAAACTTAGGCTTTTTGCACTATTTCCTTGGCCTCCAAGTTTTGCAAACCAATGAAGGATTTTTTTTTCCCAATCTAAGTATGCTTGTGACCTTCTTCATTGCTTTCACATGGACGATTTTAAACCAACCCCTTCTCCCTTCCATTCTGGAGTCAATCTTGTGGCCACATGTACTTCTCCCGAAGTTAATGCCACCTTATACCGTCAGTTAGTTGGTAGCCTCTTATACTTGACTCATACCCGTCCTGATATTTCCTTTGCTGTTGGTGTTGTTTCCTAATATATGCAAACACCCCATGAAATCCATTGGAAAGAAACTGAAAGGATGCTTCACTATGTTCGTGGTACAGTTCAATTTAGGATACATTACAATTTAGGGGGGGACTCCTTTATTGATTGGTTTCACTGATTCACATTGGGCCGACGAACCTGATGATCGGAAGTCTATTGCAGGTTATGTTTTCATCCTTGGTTAAGGACCTGTCACTTAGGCCTGTAAGAAACAACATTCTATTGCACTTTCTTCACTAGAAGCAAAGTATCGAGCAATGGTAAATGCAAGTAAGGAAGCCTTATGGCTATAACAGATTCTTTCAGAGTTTGGATTCCAACAACAACATTCGACCATCCTTTGGTGCGACAATCAGAGTTCCATCAAGGTCTCCAAAGACCCAATTGAACATTAGCGCAACAAACACATCGAGCTACACATGCACTTCATCAGAAAGCTCATTCATGATCAAGTTATTGAAGTGCTCTTTTTCCCTACAAAATATCAAGTTGCATACATTTTCACAAATTCTCTTACAGAAGCGAAGTTTTCCAAAATTCGATCTATGTTAGGAGTTCATGAAGTTGTCATCAAGGGGGGATAGGCTCTAATTCCTCCTTCCTTCTCCTATTGTGTGACTATTGTAAATCCTTCAATCCTATCCCAAGTTGTTCTTAAGGGGGGATGCTAGGATATTTAGACACTTAGGAGTTAGTTAAGATCTACTTGGTCTAATGTGTCATTAGGAAAAACTATGTTTCTTTAGTATGCATTAGTATTCATTTGTAGTTAGGAAATATGGCGGTCACGATATGTTCCCGACATATAGTGATCTGACAGTTCATATTCTCCTTGATATTAACGACCATTGATCTGTGTCTTAACACCCGATTGGTCCATGATCTCTATTTAAAGAGCATGGAGGGTCATTTTCCGATGCTCGATTATGAGAAACTCTCTTGTAAAATCTCTTTGTAATATTTTTCTTTTGCATTAATAAACTGCTCCAAGTGGCCGCATTGGATGGGGCCGTGGATGTTTCCTTGTATGGGTTTTACCACGTCAAAACATCGATGTGCTGATCTTTGATATGGTTGTGTGAGTGTTTACTTAAGGTGTTCGTCCTCTGTTGGAAAACCTGTGTTTTCGAACACTCTTACAATGAAACAACACACGATGACAAGGTTTTGGTCATTCTATGGGAACAAATAACCTGCAACCACGATTGTGCAAGTGAAAAAACTAATGGATCTGGAGCATATCTATCATATATGAGGATAAAAACTTTCAGATAACCACAGAAAATACTTACTGACAGATCAAGAACAAAGAATGGGGCTTACAACAAGTAAATATCTTGAGAAAATGAATTCAAAAGTTGAGGACGAAACTGACTAAATAGTAATAGCTTCCCCGAAGGAGTCGCCAATATGTTGTAGGGTAAATGAACCCTACAAGACTTACCTCCCTTAGGCTCTTCCTAGACCCAAGACAAAATATAGATGCAAACAACATATTTTCCTATATCTAAATTATACATGAAAATAATCTACGAGTTTATGGAATAAAAGGTTTATCCACTGATATGACGGTTGTTGGAGTTACTTCAAACACACCTAGGATTTATTTTTACTAAGGTTTTTTCTTGTTTATTAGTCATAATTAGTCATTATCTAGTCTCCTATATTTTAGGAGAGAATATTCCACCTGTAGAATATTCTCTTTTAGTTGACACTTCAGTTTGACTAGTTGAGTTGAGTTTAGATGTTGCATTGGTTTTATCACCATGCAACATTGGGATCATCACCATGCTAATTTGACCTTGCCTTGGGATCATCACCAAAATGGTGC
>SNQJ01S0056614.1:0-15546 GCA_010110895.2 Picea sitchensis | reverse complement strand
GAGCGCAACTCGGAGCGTGTAGGGACAAACGTCGATTAAAAGGTACTTCTGTTATTCTCCCTTCTCATGCATTAGGCTTAGATAGATTTGAAAGGAAGTCAGTGTCCACGTTAAGAATTTTTATGTCTAGGGTTAAGGTCAAGCTCTAGAGGTCGATCTACTTGTCCGCAGGCAGATTTTACTACAACAAACTCCTCACTACTCTCTCTTCAGTCAGTTAACTGAAGACTAGTTGACTAGTTAACTCAACTAGATGGCATTTCACTCCCGTAACTGCCTGAGAGACTAGACTAGGTGGAAGTTTACTCCTGTAACTATTGGTGTGTGTCCATATCACTCTACATCACCACTATGGCTCATTAGTTACTCATCTATCCTATATCTATTGTAAATTATTCACTCTTTATGTGTGGAAAACGGTTAATGAGAATTCTTCCATTCTTTCTCTCCTTCTTCTTCTTTCTCGATTTCTCTCTGAAAATGTGTGTATTATTGTTTAGCTAGATCTATTATGTGCAGTTTCAACACATTTACATGGTATTAGAGTTGACAGACTGCTAAGCAAAAGCTACACCAAATTATTTTTGCAGGTACTGAAGATTGAAGACAAAAAAAAGATGGATTATTCGCCTGAAATACTTCTCACACTTCATAGCTATTTGGAATGGAAGCCAAAAATTCTGCTTATGCTCAAATGCAGAGGCTTGTACCAAATAACTATGGCAATGGAATTAGAGCCTGATTTTGTTGATGAGAAAAATTACTTTCTCAATAGACAAGATATGGCCATAAGATGTATCCTCTATTTTATTTCTCCCGAAATTGTCCATCGAGTATATGATCACTCACAAGAATTCACTCCAAATGAATTATGGAGCAGATTGGAGCTTTTATTTGGGACTAAGGAAGAATGCATGCAAAATGTTGACAAGATAGAGAATGTAGAAAAGCCATTGGAAGATAAATCATCTCAGTTTGAAGAGCCTTCTACACAAGTATCTGCAAAAATTTGTATTCCAATAATTGAAGATGATGTCTACTCCATTTTAGATTTGTTTTCTGAAATTCATGTGGAAGATATATGGCATGCATCTCAAGAGTCACATGCAGATATTTTTCCATGCGCAATGCATGCATCCCAGGAGACAAAAAGGGAGCCGTGCACATTAGACGCCATTTTGATATTTTCTGAGCCAAATTTGCAGAAACAAATTGTATATTTGAATTCCTATCGGGAAAATATCAAATTTAATTTTTTTTTGTTCGAAACGGAATTCAAAAAGTGAAGTTATGGTCTTTTTAAAATCAACAAAATTTCATCATTTTTCGTGAAACGACCGCACGGTTTTCAAAGTTTCATCCAAAATTTATTTGGATATTCTTCATTACAAGAAGAAAAAGTGGATATGTGTGGACATATCAATGATGCATATACTTCATAATATTCGTGTAGACATCTACATCTTCAACAAAATCTTCAACGGACACAAACTTGCACAATTGCGAGGTCTTCTTGGAGTGAAGGACAAGGTTGCTTAGCAACTGTTTTTTGTTCCTTCTCATTTTATTTTTTTAAATACATTGTACCTTGAGGGGGGGTTTTTCCCATGAGGTTTTCTCTCTTTCCTCACTTTATTTTTAGTGTATCTTTTGTATTTGGGTACCTAACATGGCCTCGTTGCCGGGACCCATTCTTTATTTTCACCATAGTGATGTTCAGGGGGGGTGTTGGAGTTACTTCACACACACCTAGGATTTATTTTTACTAAGGTTTTTCCTTGTTTATTAGTCATAATTAGTCATTATCCAATCTCCTATATTTTAGGAGAGAATATTCCACCTGGAGAATATTCTCTTTCAGTTGACACTTCAGTTTGACTAGTTGAGTTGAGTTTAGATGTTGCATTAGTTTTATCACCATGCAACATTGGGATCATCACCATGATAATTCTACCTTGCCTTGGGATCATTACCAAACTGGCACATTATCCTTGATTCCCTGAGTTAACTCCTCACTACTCTCTATTCAGTTAGTTAACTAAAGACTAGTTGACTAGTTAACTCAACTAGATGACAGTTCACTCTCGTAACTGCCTGAGAGACTAGACTAGGTGGCATTTTACTCCTGTAACTATTGGTGTGTGTCTAGATCACTCTATATCACCACTATGGCTCATTAGTTACTCATCTATCCTATATCTATTGTAAATTATTCACTCTTTATGTGTGGAAAACAGTTAATGATAATTCTTCCATTCTTTCTCTCCTTCTTCTTCTTTCTCGATTTCTCTCTGCAAATGTGTGTATTATTGTTTATATATATCTATTTTGTGCAGGTTCAACACATTTACAATGATTGTCCCTTCACTCTCCTTAGATGTTAGCTTCCTTAAATATTCCCTTCGCTCTTATCAACATGTATATGCACACATATGGACACAAATAAAACTTTCATGAGATTAAACTAATAATGTATAAAGTAATGATAGATCTGATAATGTATCATAACACATGAAAACGTTAATTCTCCCCAAGGAAATATAACAATTACATACACATCCAAGCACAGGGAAACAACTTGTACATCTTTTATTGATAAAACAAATGGATTACACCTTACAAAGAAGTTGATGTAGTCTTTTCCCAAGTTCCTTGCCCAGATATGTAATCAAAATGCCAGAATAAGTTTGATTTATCCTTTCTCCCCACTCTTTTTCCATAAGAGACCCCCATTATTTATAGGATAGTAGAGATAATATCAAAGGGTAGTTTGGATAAGATCTCCATGATCAATATGAAAAGCTTCTCGAGGTCTAACCATGAATAATCTGAGGTTTAATCTCATCTCACAAAAATGATCCTAAATAGGGAGTAACAGACTTGCTCGCACCTTGCATTCTTCCAGGGAGTGACCAATCACCCTTTGCAAGAGGACAAGGAGTGACCAACACTTTCTAGTCATGAGCTGTAAAAGGGAAACCAACAACTAGGTAAAAAGGTACCGCAAACTCAGGGTAAAAGTGGTATAATTCAGTGGTTCAGAATGCTAACCCCTAGATTATTCCCATCAAGTGATTAGGTGGTAAATAAATTTATAACAATGCCATTGTAAGAGGCTCCATATACCAAAAGGCACTAGCCTCATTACTCTTGTGAAGGAATTTAATCAAACAAACTTTCATATTCTATTCTCTATATATTTTACTAACTTTTTCTAACCCTAGCTTAGATAAATTCACTAATTTCATTGTTGATGTTGCAAAACATTGCTACACCCATCTAACTTTGCTATAATTTTCTGCATAACTCATTCTAATTACTAGCTAATATACTTAGAATTTTCTTGGGACAAGTGCTAATTGATCTACTTGATAAATGTTGGATTTTCACTGCCTTTTCTTGCAATTCTAAGTTGAATTTCTTGTGGTTGTTACAAAATACTATTGGCTGTTATAAACCACCATCTTGCTACAATTTTACTTCAACCATTATATATTTATGTTGTCTATTGTCTGTGGAGGTATTTTATCATATTGGTACTTGGAATTTGTTATATACATATGCTACATTGTTCTTGTTCCAGGAAGGTACACAAAACTCTTCCTTTTCCTCAATTTCACAGAAATAGACCCTTTGACTTAGGTAACCTATGAGAGGGAACTCTAAGATTAAAAAAGGGCACTATGTGGCGGGTTATCTTGTAGTTACATAGATTTTATTTACTTATCTTGTGCTTGGAAAAGTACAAATTGTGCGATAACATGTGAATTTGACATGGAAGAAGTAGGGACACCATTAAGGGTAAATAAAAAATGCAGTTGAGCAATTGATTAATGAGGGAACATGTTGGCACAACCCATGCTGAATATTATAGTCATCAATTAATCAAACAATAAGAAGAGAGGTAATGGGCTAGTACAACCGATGCTGAAAATGGAAGGATGGTTTGCTAGGCACAAAAGATGTTAAGGAGATTAATGCAGGTAGAGGATGGATGGGAAGTGTTTGAGAAGAGAGTCTAGAAAAATGGGTCATGGAGAGGTCATTGATGGTCATAAAAAAAAATGGATAGATGAGGAGGCACAGGTTTCCCATTGAGAGACATGGAAGCCACCAAAAAAACACTATGTGTAAAGGATGCTAAGGAGATTGATGTAGGTAGAGGTTGGACCAGAAGGGTTTCATAAGAGCATTGAGAGAAATGGACTGTGGAGAGGCGACTGACAATTTTCTTATATAATGGACAGTCAGGGAGGCACATGTGTCCCATCAAGAGACATAGAAGCCACCAAAAAATGAAGATAATTATACACTATCCTACATATATGTGTCTATCCAACTATCAAATATTACCAATAATGATAGGACAATATTCACTCTAGTAAGATTCCATTACAATATTAAGGAGAAGTTAGTAAGATTATGAGTAATCAAAAAATAAAAAAACAGAACACTAATGAGAATTCAATATATTTTTCAATGATGTTTCTAGATGTAATGATCATATGTATGTTTCCAATTTTCACCAACGATGACACATAAAGTAGCTTACTTTACCTTGTACTTATTTGTAGTGAATGATATAATTACCTTAGGATTACAACATTGAAGCTGCTTCATAATAAAAAAATACAATTAATGTTGACCTTGACATCATTGATACATACATTCATTCTCAACTAAGTCTTAGAGATGATAAATCAAATCGCTTTAGGGTATGAAAAAACATAAATTTATTTAGAGAGTATGATGATAGCATTAAAAAATAAGTATGGATTAATTAATAATCATTCTTCTGTTTACGTGGTTCTTCAAAATGGAGAGGTTGGCTTTGATCAAATATATTATGGTTGTTGCCACTATGTTATTTGAGATGCAATATGCTAGTTTGTATTTCTAATTATATATTTCATACCATTTTTGTGCGAGGGATGAGTTATCATGCATTATAAATATATATTATCACCCATGCAATCTTCGTTATAGATATAATGTAAGGCATTTGATCCTGGTGGATATCAGTGGCCACCTGCCTATTCCAACTAGCTCATCTTGGCAGTTTTTCAGTTTGGAAGTTTTTTCCTAGTTTTCGGGTCTTGAACTTCTGGGGGCCGTTTTGAGGCCCTAAACAACGTTTTTAGGGCTCACCATAGCCAAACTATATATGGAGTCATATTTTGATGGCATAATGTGTATTCCTCATATAGACCTTTCCAATGGGCTATCATGCACTTACAACAGAGATCGTATGCAAAAGTTACGACCCCGGGAAGTTAATGTACCAACTTACCCCAACATGGCCCACATTACTTTTGGCGCTTCATCTCCCAGGGTTAGGTTTTTGGATGTCTAGGGTTTCAAAATTCATGTTTATTGTAAAAATTATTTGGGAGCCTCATTGTACTCATCTTCTTGCAAATGAGCATAGTTTTCACATCTCTTCTCATAGATAATCCACCGCCATTCTAACAAGCTTGTTTTCAATCTGCATTTTACAGTTTCAACATATTTCTTTATTGAATAGAAGCCAATTTTACTATATCTATGTTATTGTTCATTGTGTATATATGTTAATAATAATAATAATCTATGTTCATGCTTCTCATAAAATTTGGATCAGTGGTATTAGAGCGGTCTGCTTCTTGTCATTCTTAGTGAAAGTCCCTAACAAGGTCAGGGTACAAAGAGTTGGGTCTCAAACTTGTTTTTCTTGAGGACAAGAGATCTCGCATGCCCAAGCGACCTTCCATGGTGAGAGAAAATAAATATGACATGACATGAGATCCTTTCAAACTGTTGCTCGAGGAATCCCTCATGCAACAAAGGAACATGATGATGGCTAATTTTGCACAAATCCTTCGACGACTACCAACATGCGACACATATTCCCCAAGTAGAGGCACCGCCCCCTTCAAGGTACAAATAAAATATGATATTCCTATATTTGAAGGTCAAATAGATGCAAATGCTATAAAAAAATGGTTGAATCTGCTAGAAGGGTATTTTTCTGTCCATAACTTTTCGAATTGAGAAACGATTACTTTTTCACTCCTCAAAGTCGTCCCCCATGTCAAAGATTGGTGGGAGACTTTCTGTGAGCAAAATAAAATAGAGGAATCCTCATTATTTACAGTCACACTCACCTAGGATTCCTTCAAGGATGATATTGAGGAACAATACTACCCTGTTGGAAGTTATGACGACCTGTATACAAAATAGACCACACTACGGCAGGAAAGGGACCAAACAGTGCCAGAGTTCACAAATATCTTCCATAGATTGTGCACCAATTTGGGTATCAAATATTCTGAGTGACATCTGGTGCTCAAGTACTGTGGTGGTCTGCATAGATACATCCATGCACAAATGGAGTTTCTGGACATCTCGTCCTTGGGCATGACTTATCGATATTCCATCAAAATCGAGCATACGCTTAAACAAAAGACACAAAATTTTGGGTATGGGAACTCTTCACAACAGAAGAAGGGCAAGGGAAACCCCAACCCGCAGAAAAAAGGGTAGAGAAAAGATGGACAACCTCATGAAAACTAGTCTAAGATGAAAACAAAGAGGGACAATGGAAAGACGAAGAAAGATACAGGGAAGTGGTGCGATTTCCATAAGATCCCCTGGAAAAACACTACTGATTTCCACTCAAAGAAGTCATTGGTGGCTAAGGTGAAAGCCTATGAATCATATGTAGGTTACGACTCTGAGTTAGAACTAGAAAAGGGGATATGGATCATTGATGCGGAACCCAATGCCACTGTTTCAACCACCAAGATCCATCCCGATGAACTTGATGATCCAGAGGAAGGACAACACCTCTTTCATTCACATAAGTGGGTGAAAGGAACCCCACTGCACTTCATTGTTGATAATTGTAGCCAAAATAACCTCATCTTAGTGGAGGTCGTCAAGCGGCTGACCCTGTCGACAACACCGCACCTGCAACCCTACACCATCGGATGGCTCTGCCAGGGAAGAAATATTTGCATCAACCAACAGTGCCACCTGTCCTATGATATCAAGCCCTTCAAAGATGAGGTGTTGTGTAATGGTTATTTCCTTGAAGTTTGTGATGTTCTTTTCGGACGACCTTAGTTATGGAATTTTCATGCTATATATGAGTATAGGCCTCACGGTGTTATTATTACTTTGAATAGGAAATTGTACAGGATACCCAAGGTAGTCCCACCTAGTGCCATTTCCTTGATCTCTTCCAAGAATTGCAGGAAGGTCATCTCTAAGAGTGAGAAGTTTGTCTTCTTCGTGATTCACTCTCAGAGTGAGCGAAAAATTGCAGCCACATCCATGGCCTCCACGTCCGACCTCTCCATGCAGCAGAAGCAAGTAGACAAGGTCATGGAAGAATACAAATGCATATTATCCTCACCTAATGGGGTACCTATGTACTGTTAGGTCAAGCATTCCATTGATTTAACCCCCGATGCATCGCTACCCAATGGGCCAATCTATCACTGCTCTTTGTTAGAAAATGAGGAGATCAAGCGTCATATCCAAGAACTGCTCCAAAGGGGCACATACGACCTATCTCATCACCTTTTGGAAGCCCAATCATGATTGTGCATAAGAAAGATGAGACTTGGAGACTCTGCATTGATTACCAGGCCCTAAATAAAATCACATTCAGGAACCGACACCTGATTCCCTGAATCAACGATCTGCTTAATCAACTCAAGGGGGAAAAATAATTCAGTAAGATTGATCTGAAGTCTGGATACCATCAGGTCCCAATAGAGAAGACAAATGTATGGAATACTACCTTCAAGTCAAAAGAAGGTATTTTTTAATGGCTAGTCATTCCCTTTGGTTTAACAAATGTCCCAACAACTTTCATGAGGATGATGGACAATATATTGCAACCTTTCACTAATTCTTTTGTAGTGGTGTATCTAGATGACATACTCATCTACAACAAGACTTGGGTAGAAAACTTGCAACATATTCAATAGGTTCTGCACACTCTGCAGCAACACAAGCTATATGCCAACTTTGAAAAATTCTCATTCGGCATGGACATTGTTCAATACCTTGGATACATTATTGATAAGCATGGTGTGCATGTGGATCCAACCAAGATCCAGGTCATCCGTGACTGGCCAACCCCGACCACGCTCACTGAGATTTAGAGATTCTTAGGCCTTTCCAATTTATATTGCAGGTTCATCTTGGGATTCTCCCATGTTGCATGGGCCCTCATCCAAGTAACCAGGGGTGGTGGTAATGAAAAGTTTGTGTGGGGCATGTCCCAATAAAAATTGTTCAATGATTTGAAACAACTCTTGTGATCAACCCTAGTGCTTTAATTACCTGATCTGAAACAACCCTTTGAAATCGAGACAGATCCTTCAAACTATGCTATGGGCATAGTTATCACTCAAAACATCCACCCCGTGGCCTATAATAGTGAGACACTATCAGATGCCATCCGTAAGTACCCTAATTATGAAAAAGAAATGTACTCCATTGTGAAAGACTACCACCAATGGAGGCATTACAATCTCAGGAAGGAGACAATCATCCAGACTTATCATAATTCAATGCAGTTCATGTAGACATAAGGAACATTATAGAATGACCACCATTAGAAGTGGTCCAAATCCTTGTAGCAGTTCCACCTCAACATCAAGTATAAGATAGGAAGTACCAACCGCATCCCTGATTGCCTGAGTTGACCTCCAGTCGTGGCACTTACCATGGTGCTGGACTCTTGCGGCTACGATACCTCCGGATGGCCCCAACTCTATGAAAAATATCATGACTTCTCCACCACCTACCAGATGTTGGGCGCTAACACAACTGTCACTAATTTCCATCTTCAACACGGGATGCTATGCCACCTTGTCCATCTTTGCGTTCCATCAAGCGAGCAAGAAAAGTTTATTTTGGAATCCCACTACAGTCAGGTGGAAGGACAATTCAACATAGAAAAGATAGTGGCAGTGCTCCAACATCATTCCTACTGGCCAAAACTTCGACATGATGTCAGTAAGTATATCAGATCCTGCATTGCCTGCACTATTTCCAAACCAACCAATAAGAAACAAGGTATGTACACCCCTCCACCTACTTCTTACAAGCCTTGGGAATCCATCTCAATGTACTACATGACGGGCCTTCCGTCCACCAAGTGGGGAAATTAATGTGTTTTTGTGATTGTTGATTGCTTTTCCAGGATGGAAATTCTGGCCGATTGCAAGAAGAGCGTCAAAACAGAGGCCACTTCCAATAATCCTCAAGGTGTCTATTTGCATGTCATAGTAATGAATAGAGAAATCGATATTATATCAAATTTAGGAAATTAATTCATACTCCGAATCAAACAAGAGAACCAATATCATTCAAATAATACTCTCTTGAAACCATTAGCATCATAGCTAAAAATTAATTCATACTCCGAATCAATATTATATCATTCAATATTGATTCAATAGTAATGAATAGAGAAATCAATATTATATCATTCAATAGTAATGAATAGAGAAATCGATATTATATCATTCAATAGTAATGAATAGAGAAATCGATATTATATCAATTTTAGGAAATTAATTCATACTCCGAATCAAATAAGAGAACCAATATCATTCAAATAATACTATCTTGAAACCATTAGCATCATAGCTAAAAAGGGCTCAAAATCCTTTGATTATCAATTTATCATGTAACTATAGTTTGCATAGTTTGCATCTTGATGTGGTAGCAAGTATATTTTCATTAGACAAACACATCTTACTTTTCTTGTAAACAATTTAGGCAATCATAACTAACGTCCAAGAAATCACGTTAACAAATTCAAACAATCAAAGGTAACAAGAAGAAAGCAAACTAAAGACTAGAATAATAATGTTTTCCTTTTTTTGTGACTGGTGGAATCAACAACTAGTTGGGAATGTACTCGCATGACATGTGGTCGTGTTATCCAACTGCTACCACTATAACCTCTAGGTGTGCCCAAAATGCCCCATACACAACACACAAGGTAAGTCAATGTTTTGAATCGGTGACAGAGTGCCTTAACAATACACTCGATCATCGACTGCCCTACACCCTGGGGGCATATTTTCCTTAACAAATGTGTTTATTACTAATTTATGATAAATTAACTCTTCACACCTAATGAAAATAAATATAACTATTTACTTTATTTTTTATAAAATTAGTATTATTAATTTTATTATAGATAATAGAAAAAATAAAATATTATGTATTTTTAAATATTAATTTATTAATTATTATATTGATAGACACTCTACAACCTAGTATGACATAGATATTGTCAAGTTGATAATTGTTGATTATTTGGTTTGGTTGTCATTGATGTCAACCCTTGAAGAAAGTCCGGTAGCACAAAGCTTTGGATAATGGACCCAAGTTTGTTTGATGTATAATGATATTAGTTTTAATACATTTGAAGGTAATACTATTCTAGATGGATATTGCATGTCATGCCATTTCCAGTGGTATATGGAACATCACATAAATCCTCACAGTTAGAGAGTTATGGCCATGTGAAGTTGGAGAACCCTCATGAGTCATCTAGAAGCCCTTAAAGGTCAAAGTAGTCAAAGTGGTTGCAAAGAAGAAATTATTTAAATAATAAAGTGAAGTGATGAGTGTACTATAAGTCAAAGTGGATAGTGTCCTATAAGTCAAAGTGGATAAAAAAGAAATTGTTTAAATAATAAAGTTAATGGAGAAATTACTAAGTGGCAAGTGGTTAGAAGTGGGTTAGCCCTAAAATAAAGAAAGTGGTTCAAGATATTTTAGAAGTTAAATAATAAAGTGAAGTGATGAGTGTACTATAAGTCAAAGTAGATACAAAATAAATTATTTAAATAATAAAGTTAATGGAGAAATTACTAAGTGGACAAGTGGTTAGAAGTGGGTTAACCCTAAAATAAGGAAAGTGGGTTAAGATGGTTAAAAGGTAACCCATTGAGGAAGCTACATGAAAGTATAAATAAGAGGCAAGGCTCTCTCATTTTAATCACACTTGAACATATTGAATATCTACAAGTGACTGAGGTAACCAAAGGATATCTAAGATGAATTTCAGAGGGAAGGTGAAGTAAAGAAAGCCGGAATTCAAGGGAGGATAAATTCTTTTGATGATGCTTTCTAAGGTGTGTTATTTACAGGTCATCTCACTATTTTCGCAATAATTTTTTTTCTAGAATGAATCAGACCGTTAAAGTGGGAGGATGTTGAGGAAACATATCCAAGTAGTTGTGATAACAATTCCATCTTGTGGGTCGTTGTATTTTTGGAGTTAGATTTCGTGGAAAATAGGGTTTGTGGCTAGTCCTGAAACTAATCTAAAACAAGTGTTTCAGGTAAAAACGTCATAAATTCTTCATAACAGATCCAAATTCAGTAAGACCAAATGTATTGGTTAGAGTACAGTTTGTAGTATTCTTTGTACCATTTTTATATCCATACAACAAATATTCTGTGCGGGGCACTCTCTAGAATAAGCCAAAATTCAACAAGATATGCCATTTTTGCTATAACTCATTTTTGAGAGGTTCCAAGTAGTGAAACCTGGAGAAATTGCATAAAAGACACTGAAGAACATTATGTACTATTTTCAAATATTTATTCATTATAGGTACATAGTTATGATTATTTCAAGTTAGGGTTGTTGGCTAATCCAAAATTAGTTATGTGAGACTAAAGTAAAGTTTGATGAAAATGCTAGTCTCTTGTTGTTAAATTTAAGGAAGGTTTGCATGTATGTAATCATATACACCAAGTCTATTACAGAGTTACAAATCAGATTTGGATGATGAAATTGATGAGGGATTTTGGTTGAGGTACATGTTGAGTACATGGTTGAGACAAGTAGTTGATGAGTTGGCACATACATGAGATGCATAGTTGATGATGTTGGTACATCTTGATGAGTCATAGTTTATGTGTATTTGATGCATGATTGGTACATATTTGGTACATGGTTGATGCACTCATTGATGGTACATGTTGGTTCATGGTTAATGCACTTGTTTATGGTACAGGTTGATTACAAGTTGTTTGGAAAGGTTATTGTGACAGGTTATTTGTACAGGTTTGATGAATGGTTGATGCATTTGTTTATGGTACAGGTTGAGGTACAAGTTGATGTATGGTACATGTTGGAATAGGTTATTGGTACATGTTTTTACAGGTTGATTACATGTTGATTGGTACATGTTTACAACAATATATCTCATAGTGATAGTGTGAAAATGGTTTCATCATTCTACTTCTACGTCAGGGCGGTTGGACGGGGCAAGGACATGTGGTTGTAGCTAGAGAACATAGGGGGTTGTAGCCTCCTTCTGGTTGTAGCCAGATAATTGGGGAGTTGTAGCTTCCCTCAGGTTGTAGCTTGAGAACATAGGGGGTTGTAGCCTCCTTTTGGTTGTAGCCAGAGAATTTGGGAGTTGGAGCTTCCCTCAGGTTGTAACTTGAGAAACTAGGGGGTTGTAGCCTCCTTCTAGTTGTAGCCATAGAATTGGGGAGTTGAAGATTCCTTCAGGTTGCATCCTGAGAAACTAGGGGGTTGGAGCCTCCTTCCAATTGCAGATGGAAAACAAAGGAAGTTGGTGCTTCCAATGAATGTAATTCTTAAAGACATATAAGAAAAAACATTTCATGGTTTTATTTTGGGTTTCCACGTAAAAACACTGGTGTACTGTGTATGTCTATGATTTATCATTTGTTCATTGCTTATTTACTTTGCAACTATTGGATGATAATGCCACATTTTTATAACACTTGCATTTTGTGGTTAAAGCAGATTAATTCTCTATTATTGATTCACCCCCTCTCTAAGTAATCCAACAATTGGTATCAGAGCCGTTTCCTTCAAGAATTGGTTTAACCACTGGAAAGAGATCATGGATTATTATGAGAATGAAGTACCAATGTTTAATGGTCATAATGGTTTAAAGTATGAGATGTGGAGCAGGAGGATGAAAGTATTTTTATAGGCACATGGACATTATATTTGGCTATCAATTGTTACAGGATATGATAGTTCAAAAAGGGCAAAGACTGCAGCCAAGAAGGAATTGAATAAGAATAACAAAATAGTAATGAATTTCATCTGGGAAGTATTACCTAATACGGTAAGAGAAATGGTTGGTAAATGTTCATCAACCAAAGAACTTTTGGATAAGTTACATGCCATATATTCTTCACCCATCACATATTTAGAAAATGCCAAAGAAGATGTAGATACAGATCAAGAAGAATTATGTTCACCATGTCAAACAGATTCAGAAGATGAAGAGTACATAATCACCAGAGGTATGTTGTTTTTCTTTAATTGTAAAAAACACAAAAATCTTGAAATAGAATGCCATGAAGGAAATGAGACATAAAAACTAATTGAAAAGGAAGACAATTATGAAACATAATTGACTAGTGATTTAGATGAACTAAGAGAATAAAATAAGTCAATCAAGAAAGAATTGATGAAACAAAATGAAAGTGTTCACATTTTTGAAGAAGCTCAATAGGTCATCGAGAACTGAAGAAATCAACTAGAAGAAGCCAGAAAGATCGAAGAAAATCTTGAATATCAAAAGTAGTATTTGGAAGCCAACATAGAAGCACATAAGGAAGAAGCAGAAATGAGAGAGAATATATTGACAGATCATCTTAAGGAAATAACTAACGATCTAAACCAACTTGAGGTAGAGTTTGGTCAAGAAGAGAAAGGATTTGAAGAAGAAATAATCACATTAAAAATTCAGTTTGAAGAAGCGAAAAGAACAGAAGAAGTCATGAAGTCTCAGATAATGAAAAAAGAAGAAGAGGTTGAGAAGCATGAAGAAGAAGTTGTCACATTGAGAATTAAAATCATCAAGCTCAAAAAGAACGTTGAAGAGACATAAACATCCACATCAGTTATAGAAAATGAAGAGAAACACTCTAGGTTGCTAGAAAAGAAGAATGAAGAAAGTAGAAAGAGTTATGCAAAAGTACTCAAAGGAAAGAATCATGGTCAACTAGAATTTAAGAAAACTATTGAAGATACATCTTCAAGAAGACATCCATGTTCAAGACACAAAGAATCTTCAATCATGATCATGATCAATCAAGGTAGAAATTCAGAAGGACTACACTACAAAGAACATCATTCACTCCTAGGTATACGAATTTCTTTTATCGTCATTGTTTTTTATTGTACTAATTTTGGACATAAGGTTTCATATTGGAAGGATTATAAAAGAAATGTTCAAGCTAGAAATGCCTATGTGGCCCCACGTGACATTGAATGTTACAAATCTCATAAGTATGGACACATAGCTAGTGATTGTAGAAGCATGATCGATACTTCCATGAAAGTGAATACTGATATCATATATAATAAATTATGGATAAGAAAACACGAAGAACATGTGAACAAAGACCAGGTCCCATAGATCTCAAGATTGGAAATAAAATGAGATGAAGAAAATTCTATAGAGAAAAAGAAAGATGTCAGATACAGAAAGGTTTGGAAAATAACTGAAATAAAAGAATGACATGTAAATGAGGAACATGTTCAAGAGATTGTAATTTCATGCATTGTAGTGAAAGATGAATCCACATATAGAAAGAAAAAAGTCAGTGCTCAGAGAGATGATGAATCTACCAATGAATATGATGATGAATACACATCAGAGCAGGAATTTTTATGAGCCAACCGACTTATAGACTCCCAGGTAATATGAATATTAGACAGGGGGAATCTATGATGTTGGAAATATTGTCATTGATGGAAAAGGATGAGGCAAAGGAGGAAGAAGAGATATCATGTCAGAAAATCAGTGTATGGTTGAGTTTTGTATGGGTGCGTATGATTGCTGCAGAGCGCCGCTGACAACCGTCAGATCTGCAGAAGCTGCGAGGGAGATAAGCCATCGGAGAATCAGGGATTGTGACTTTGAAATGTCCAATTCATTCGACAACGAAAACCTCAAAATCGCGATATGCGATTTCGCAACTTGATCGCAGCCGTTGAAGCAAGCATGCGATATGGATCGTTGATTGTCTTCATCGGAGAATCGGGGATCGAGACTTTGAAATGTCCAATTCACTTAACAACGAAAACCCCGAAATCGCGATTTGATCGCAGCCGTTAAATCAAGCAGAGATCAGAACCGTCCACTTGTAGAGGAAGCGTGGCAGCGATCGGGCGCCATCGGGAGAAGCTCGACAGGAGGCCTCATCGGAGTTTCGGGGATTGGGATTTCAATATGCAAAGAACACAATGCAACGAAAACCCCAATTTCGCGAAATCGCGATTGAATCTAGACCGTCAGATCAACATGTGATCTAGACCATTGATCCAACTCACGCCAGCAGACCACGTCAGCTAGGGAGACATGGCACAACCAGGGAATGACAGATGTCAGGCAGATTCAACACTTCAGGCACATGTAATTCACGAATCAGAGTGACACGTGGCAGGATCTAACACGTGTCAAACCACGTGTGACGTCAGCAGAGGCATCGACGATCGAGACTTTGAAATGACAAAGTCACATG
>SNQJ01S0056613.1:17704-43853 GCA_010110895.2 Picea sitchensis | reverse complement strand
GATTGACGCATTCTATAAATCAATATACTAATGTATTGAAAAGTTTTGTGTTTCCATTTGCATAAAATTGCACAAATAGTGAATTCCATTATTTGTGATTAACTTAAAGAATTTATTACATTTGGTTAACTATATCTTGCGGCGTAGCGATTAGATGGTTACTTTATGGTATTTAGATACGTCCTTGTTCCTCAGAACAATCACGAGTCCCGAGACCTTAAATGGTCAAAATCAATTGCAAATGGAAACTCAAGTTCTCAAATGGAAATTCAATTTCTCAAAAATTCTTCCTCTTGTTGGTAGCTCCCTTTCATAACAATGGATCCTCTAAATGGAACACATATCCTCACATTAATCAATGGCTATATCACTCAATATTAGCTTCTATCACTCTCACAACAACATTGTTACAATTGTCAAGCAATTCCATTTCTTTGTTTATTTTTAACACTTCTTCCATATTCACTCTTCTATTTATCATCTCCACATTCATTCCCGTTCACAATAGTTGCAACTGTTATTTTTTTCATTGTCGAATGTCCTCATAATCATTTTGTTCCAATCGATCCTTCATCTCTAATTATTGTTTTCATAATCTTTTTTTAATATCTTGTGACTACGCTTGGAGGGTGCTCCAATTAGGAAATATTATATCATATGAACTCATATTGGGGGTTTTTAAATTCTAAAAACTTAAAGAAATATATTGCCTAGTATATAGGGGTCAATGGAGATTTTAATAGTTTATAATTCAGAAACAAAAGGGACGAGGATGGAATTAATTATCATGTGTTTTGAATTATGTAATGAAGGGGGGGGTTGAATAGGTGACTTTAGAATGGCATGGAATGCACCTTTAAAGATCCATAACAATGTATGTTTTCTTCTCAAATGTTCTCCTTCCTCTTCCTTGTTTCCTGGAACCCTCTCTTCAACACCAAGAATCTCTCACATATACAATAGTTTATACATTTTCATAAGAAATAGAGGGCCTATAATATCTCCCACCTCTCCCATAACTCTCCCATACCAATCTATTGTTTGTATTCTCCCATCAATATAGGATCCACTGAAAACAAAGATGGAACAAAAAAATCATTATAAAATTGATGATTTGCTAAGATATGGAAAAACTACTTGGTGGAAAAACATTACAATGAACCTTGATTGGGTATAAACGTTCATAGGAATATACAAATGTATCTTTTAGAAATGATTTTGTCCAATCCACTAAGGAGTGTGATGTACACACTAATATACTAAGTGTATACTAATGAGAGAAAATCCAACGTCTTTACCATTATTATATTTTCTTGATTGCTCCTCTAAGAAATAAAAAAAAGGTGGTATGATTTGGATAACTTGGAACTTTTCAACCTCATTGGATGATGCAACACAATTAGTCTGGTTAAATTATCCATTAATCCCCAATCATTTTTTTGGTTAAATTAAAAATGGAAGATAAAAAGGAAAAAAACATGTAGTCCATCAATTTGCATAATATTTATCTAGGGATTATAGGAGTTCTGTCATGTGACCATATTATGGGTAAAAATAAAAAGGGTATTACAAATGTCATGAAAAAAATGGCTACCTTGGATATCTATTCAAAATAGGGGGATTTTAAATTGGAAATATGTATTGGGAGGGGGTTTCATAAAAAAGATTCTAAGATATTCTTTTATATCTACTAAAATTAAATGTATTATTTAATATCCTATGTATGTGAATGATATTCCATAGATTTCTAAGTTTACCCTGTACAACCACATAATCACATTCATCTTTTCTTTCAATTTTCTCCAAATTTTCAAATAGTCAACCACTTTTTCTCTAAAGGTTTCATTTTCTCACTACCATCAAAATATCAATGTTTAAGCTATGCCTTCCAGTACACCTCATTGTCATTCATTAATGGAGTTCCCCCTCCAAGGATTCTAATTTATTGAAACTTATAATCCAATTCTTTTTATCTCATAAACCTCATTGGACCATGTCACATGCCACCGCACACTCAAAATGCATGTGGAATAATATGTTATATCAATCCATATTAAAATTAAGGAAATGCATAAAAAATTTAAATATGTGTTTCATACCTTGGAAATTCCCACTAAGGGATACACAAATGCATGTCACATTTGCATTAATGGAGGCATAATCACTACTTAGCCTCACAAATGTCCATTTTTTTTTAAATATGGGAAAACCATAACTCATTAGAATTGGGCTAGGTCCAAGATCATACTGATTGGCTACCATTATAACCCAAGAGTATATCCAACAACTCGCAAGATAGTATACCAATAACTTATGACTTAACAAGAGCCAATATATTTGAAGACATGTCGCCACCATTAAAATATATGTTTAATATGTAGTTGATGCTCATACATCATTAAATTCCCTAAAATTATTTCCTAGATAAATAATCACTGAGCGAAATGAAGAGGTAATATATTATATTTTGTGAATCTAATACACCTTATAATCTATGGTAAATCCTATACATGTCATGAATAGGACTAAACAACCAAACCAATTTTCACCTCATCAGTCAAACCAAAAAACCTAACCGATTTTCACCCAATAGCTAAGATCAGACATACTAGCCAATTTTCACATCATGGCTCTGGATCTAAGTAAATAATCTAGTAAAACATTATTTTGTGAAATCGATATGAAGTGTTCTCAATCACAAACTCAATATAGATATTCCATTTATCATTTTTTTATGAATGTATCCCTTCTTCTCCAAAATTTAGATTTATGAATGGATCCCCTTCTTCCCCAAAATTTAGATTTATGAATGGGTCCCCTTCTTCTCCAAAATTTAGATTTATTATATTCTATATAAAAGATCATCTCCAAGCCTAAGACATGACTTTTAAAAGAGTATATACATATTTTAAATTAATAAATGAATCATTTAATCATAACTTAGAACTTTGTTTAATTATCACCAATCATATAGAAGTAGGATTTAGATTATTTTTGTATGTAATACGAGTTTATCTCAAAAATGGTTTTGATGTTGAATTTTTTAGATATCGAGTTAACAATACATGTTTTTTTAGCTTTGTCATCGTTTTTTATTTTCCAAATAATTCAACATGCTTACTTAACCATAACTTCAAGTTAGAACTAAGATTATGTGTCTTAGGGTTTATACCTCTTAAGATTTGTGTAGTTTCAACCTCTTATTATGGGGTTTTTGAAAATTGATATTAAAACCATATATTTCCTAAAAATTAGCTTCAATCATTCTAATTTATTCTAAAATATATATTTTATATTTTAGATAAAATATAGCATTCTAGTTTATATATTTCCTAAAATATATTGTTTATCCTAACACCCATTTAATTTAATTATTATTATATATATATGAAATACCTTTTATATAATTCATAAGTATAAAGTCACATCAAGTTATATAAATAAATTTTGTATCCATATAAAGAGATTTTGATACATAATCTATTTAAATTTTATTACATCATTATTTATACAAAATTAAATAACTTATAATGCAATTTTGCCTTGTACTAATTTCCAATTAACCTATCTCTTGCAGTTATTTATTAATTATGGATAATTTAATCACATTTTCAGGCCTTAAATCAAGTTTGCTAGTTCACTGCTACATCAATTACAAGTTAACTACCCAGATTTACGCTAACTTTACTGATAGTTAGTTTAAAAATTTGCTTTTGCTAGGCTCAAAATCTATCCTTCGAAGATTGTGTAGGAGTATTTCAAATAGATTTTCATTAAAAAAATTTAATCCTATCCATAGTTCAGTGATTTCTGTATTGTTAAAAAAATAATTCAAATCGTTTATGGACGTCATGAAAGCCTACTTCTAAAGAACACTGCATCTGGAGAATTGTTTTTCAGGTAACTAAAATTTTGATATGTCATTTCAGAGGTATCATTCAGTAATCATGTACAAACAAACACAATATAATCATTTATGTGAGATTGTTACATCATAGTTAATGGAATAATTGAATCTACAACATAGAAAACTATAATAAATAATTATGTCGAAAGGCGTACACCTATTGATAATGGACACAATTAATGATCTTTTAACCTTATTTAACCTTAAACCCTAATCTGATGGCTATACATTGAAGATGTTGGCATATTCTTAGTCGTCCTTCAAAATCAATGGATCAGATTTATTGTTCATAACTTTCCTGCATTTATCAAGACATCCGTTAACATGTTTACTTTTTAACATTTACCTAATCACATTAAAAAATTACTGTAAAGATATGTAATTTTCACGTTTCATTTATCAACCTAATGCAGTCAAACGTTTCATATTATCATAGATGGATTACCACAAACATTTTTTATTGGGGGCACATGTTCTCAGTATATTGAAGACACGCATTCTCAGCCACTACCTTTCGGCGTTCTCAACTGCGAGTTAGCGGTTGCGCTAGTTATGCTCAGTTCTTATGTAATTGCTCAAAAACAGAATCAAAGCCTCTACGCCAGAGTCACCGAGAATAACCAATTTGATACTCCGATAACCAGAGTCGCCAAGAATAACCAATCTTTATAGTGCATTTAATCTGATACTCAAATAACCAGAGTGGTCGTATATTTGTGGGCTCGAAACGGTCAAAATCATGGCTTGCATTATCATGGAAGTCATAGAGACATGGCACTCCATTAAAACTATTTCACCTTCAGTGCAGTGACGCCATTGATTTTAAGGACTTTAGATAATGTTTCCCTTCTACTTCTGTATCAAAATTCTTCTGTATCTGCATAAGCATGGCACCATTCAGTTTGTCGGCCTGACAGCTTGGTAGTGGGAAACACTTGCGCTCCAGCGCTGGGACACTTTGTTGGCCTACCACTTAGAAAAGACACAGGGGGACACATGGCGGGCCGACAATGGGACACGTGGAGGGACTGACACATGGCGGGTCGATAGGAAGACACATGGAGGGACTGCCACTTGGTAGGCCGATAAGGGGACATGTGGAGGGATTGCCAGTTGGCGGACCGACATGGGGACATGTGGAGAGACTACCACTTGGCGGGCCAACAGGGAGACATGTGGAGGAACTGCCACTTGGCGGGCCAACAAGGAGACATGTGGAGAGACTACCACTTGGCGGGCCGACAGGAGGACACGTGGAGGAACTTCCACTTGGAGGGACGACATGGGGACATGTGGAAGATTGCCACTTGGTAGGCCGACAAGGGGACACGTGGAGGGACTGACACATGGCGGACTGACAGGGGGACATGTGGAGGGACTTCCACCTGGTGGGCCGACAGGGGGACACATGCCAGACCTACCACTTGGCGGGCCGACAAGGGGACACATGTCAAACCTGCCAACAGGGGGACACATGTAGGGGATGCCACTTGGTGGACCAACATGGGGACACGTGGAGGGGCTGCCACTTGGCGGGCTGACATGGGGACACATGGAAGACCTGCCACTTGGCAGGCCAACAAGGGGACACGTGGAGGGACTACCACTTGGTGGGCCGACAGGGGGACACATGTTCGACTTGCCACTTGGTGGGCTAATAGGGGGACACGTGCAGTGACTACCACTTGGCGGGCCAACATGGGGACACGCGGAGGGGCTTCCACTTGGTGGGACGACATGGGGACACATGGAGGACCTGCCACTTGGTGGGCCAACAAGGGGACACGTGCAGGGACTACCACTTGGTGGGCCGACAGGAGGACACGTGGAGGAATTGCCACTTGGCGGGCCGACAAGGCGACACTTGCAGGGACTGCCACTTGGTGGGACGACATGGGGACACATGGAGGGGAAGCCACTTGGTGGACCGACATGGGGACACATGGAGGACCTGCCACGTGGCGGACCAACAAGGGGACATGTGCAGGGACTACCACTTGGCGGGCCGATAGGAGGACACATGGAGGAATTGCCACTTGGCAGGGCGACAGGGCGACACATGCAGAGACTGCCACTTGGCGGGATGACATGGGGACACATGGTAGACCTGCCACTTGGTGCGATGACATGGGGACATGTGGAGGGGCTGCCACTTGGCAGACCGACAGGGGGACACATGGTGAACCTGCCACTTGGTGGGTCGACAGGGGGACACATGGAGAGGCTGCCACTTGGTGGGTCGACATGGGGACACATGGAGGCCCTGCCACTTAGTGGGCCGACACATGGAAGACCTGCCACTTTGCGAGCCGACATGGGGAGACATGGAGGACCTGCCACTTGGCGGGACAACAAGGGGATAGGTGCAGGGACTAGCACTTGGCGGGCCAACATGAGGACACATGGAGGAACTGCCACTTGGTGGGCCGATAGGGGGACACATGCAGGGACTGCCACTTAGTGGGTCAACATGGGGACACGTGCATGGGATGCCACTTGGCGGGCTGACATGGGGACACATGGAGGACCTGCCACTTGGCGGGCCAACAAGGGGACACATGCAGGGACTACAACTTGGTGGGCCGACAGGAGGACACGTGGAGGTACTGCCACTTGGCAGGTCGACAAGGGGACACGTGTAGGGACTGCCACTTGGCAGGTCGACATGGGGACACATGGCGGACCTTCTGCTTGGTGGGATGACATGGGGACATGTGTAGGGGTTGTCACTTGGTAGGTCGACAGGGGGACACATGGCACACCTGCCACTTGGCAGGCCGATAGGGGGACACATGGAGAGGCTGCCACTTGGTGGGCCGACAGGGGGACACGTGGAGGGGCTGCCACTTAGTGGGCCGACACATGGCAGAACTGCCACTTTGTGGGCCAACATGGGACACATGGCAGACCTACCACTTGGCGGGCCGACAGGGTGACACATGGTGGACTTGCCACTTGGCGGGCCGACATGGGAACACATGACGAACCGTTTGGGGACATGTGGCAATCATACACTTGGCTTGACAACAGGGGGACACGTGGTGGACCTACACTTGGTGGGCCTACACTTCCACTCTATCATAATTTCATATATGTCATGGTTTAGTAGCGGCATAACCCCCACTCCCTGCTCGCCTTCGACAACTAACGCTCGATCGCCTTCGTGATCTCCTCGTCCTCAGAATCCCATCAAAAAACGTCTATGACTGGAATCTGTGGGCCTTCGTCTTCAAATCCTTTCAAGTTGAGAACGCACTCGGTGGGTCTCACGTACTCGGGAGAAATCGCGGCCAGGCTGCTCATTGCGACCCTCTCCACTCGCCCCGCTGCCACGATAATTCGAAACTAGAATGCAGGTATCATAGTCGTATTGAATCTACATTGTAAGAACACACAAGAGAAAAACTACTTTGTGCTATGGGATGAACGATTCCTTCTTGGATTTTCCTATGTATATGTAGCATTGGTAGCTATGTTTATTGACAGACAATTTAGTATTTCAGGAGGCTAGATCTCCTTGGTAAAATCCCGTTAAATGGAATCATATTTATATACTGTATTGGATCAATTGTTTCAAATCGTAACACAACTGTTACTCGAGTCTCTTTTATTTTATTTCATTACCTTGATCCTGAGGATACGAGAAGACGGAAGACACTTTTGGTCGGATATATAAATAATGTACATACATTTAAAATATATATATATCCTTTGAATCTTCCTAGTTTTACACTCATGCACAAGCTATGTTGGAGGAGGTTGAATTTATTTGTTCCATTTATATTTTTTATTTCTTCCTTTCAAAATAGATACTTCTAGTAAATATGAGTAAGTGAATTTGTGAAAAAAATCCATTTTCTAAGTTGTCATCATTAGGGGAGTCTATTTTGCCTGATTTCCCAATAACATTTCACTCGACCCCCAATCATAGGCAGAGGGCTTATGAGAATGCAATATTTCATAAGGGGAAACATGCATTTGAAAAGATTTGAACTTTGGAAAAGGTAATAACAACAATTTCACTTTACTAACTAACCAAACAACAATTGTTTCATTTATTACCACTTGAAGCAATGTTGTTTGGACCAGTCCATGACTAATGCATGAACTATTGAGAAACTCAATAAGTTTTTTTTTTTTAACTCTTGGAAGTTTGTGTATACCACACTCTACTAGAGTTATTGAACTCTAAATATATTATTAGTAGTAGTAGTAGAAGAAACAAGTAATTTTTTATCAAAATATGGTTGTAGTCGAACCTTCCAGTAGGTTAATACAAAATTTAAAAGGGAGGACACGCCTTGCATTTCATTCCTCCTCCCATCAAATTACTAAGAAGAGTGAAGTCACCGATTGTTCCTACTAATACATTTGGTGACATGGTCTTGAGTACATAGATAAATTATTACAAATTTGTTACATTAAAAGATGTAGAAATAATACATAACATTGTTTTTTAAGGGTTATCCAAATAATTGTTTTGATTCTGCCTCATTTTCTCTTTGATACGACTTTATTTCCTTCTCATATTGAGAGGTTATGAGGGGTGAGGAAATTTCCTCTGGATTCCAACAAAAGAAAGATTTTTAGTTGTCTTAGCTGAATGAGCATGCTACCTTGTAGGTGCATAAGCTTCAATGCCCTTTTCTTTCTCTTTCTACTCCATTTCTTTCCCTTTTATTTCTTCTTCCTCATCTTCCTCCTCTGATTCCTCTACGTTTCCTCTGATTCCTTCACTTTTTTCTCTTTCTCCCTTTTCTTTCTCTTTCTCCTCCATTTCTTTCCCTTTTATTTCTTCTTCCTCTTCTTCCTCCTCTGATTCCTTCACTTTGTTCTCTTTCTCCTCTTCCCTCAATACTTCCTCCTCTTCCCTCACTACTTCCTCCTCTTCTATCCCTATTGAAGTAGAAATATCTTGATCCACATGAGACTTAGGTGGATCTACACCAGCTTTAATAACTAATCCATAATTAGGATCTTCTAGTGATTTCTCTTCCCCTTCATTTTCCTTCTTTGAATATTCTAAATTCTCAAGAAATTAAAATTTGTTTTTGCTCAATTTGATTGATTTCTGTTGGGATAGATTTAGGTGGTTTGGTTCCTTATGATGAGAATTTTTGTGCATACTAGGGACCTTCTTGAACTCAGGTTCCTTACTCAACAACTACTTTGAGGGGAGTTGTTCCTCTTGGATTTTTGGATATTTTTTGGAAAAAATCCCATAAACATGATTGTTGTTGCACTTAAAGGAATATACTCATAGTCTAGCGATTATTGGTGGCTCCACC
Organism: Picea sitchensis; assembly: GCA_010110895.2. NCBI lineage: Eukaryota > Viridiplantae > Streptophyta > Pinopsida > Pinales > Pinaceae > Picea > Picea sitchensis. The sequence continues at coordinate 34,658 of SNQJ01S0056613.1, read as the reverse complement.
CATCTATATTGATTTTCAATGCCTCTAGGAATACCTCTTCATGTCTACCTCCACTTATATTCATGTCCAAGCAAACAAGTTTCCTTTTGGTTCTATTTCATCAATATATTGTCCCATCTTGTTACTAATGTCTCTGAGAAATTTTTAATCCTAGAAAATCAAATGGAGATGAAGTAACCTAACCCACATAGGGGCTATTATTATTTATTCTTTTGGATTGAAATAAAGGGATCAAGGAGATAAATTCATTCCCATAGATCCCATGAAGTAGGGTCAAGAGTGAAATATCAATTGACATTCTTCCCTATTGAAAAAGAGAAAAAAAATAACCATGTCTAGACACAAATAATAATACCTATCCTTGTATCTTGGGTTTCCTTTTCTCAACTACCCATGTTTATATATCTATTGGACTATGCCATAGGCTTGTAAAATTTCCTATTAGATCTTGCTCAACCAAAATAAGGGATTTTCTTCTTAGTTCCGAAAACATAAAATCCAATTGTTGGATATCTTCCAATCCTTTTACAAATATCCTTTGTAATGAATGGGTTACTTTTATCAACTTTAGAATGACCAAATATTTGAAATCTTATACCTTTGAAAAAATATTCTCACCCATTATTCCACTTGCATAAAAATCCTATAGAAAGCATATATTGTATGTTTCCCACTCATAAGAATACCGAAATGGGAAACCTCCCAATCAATAGAAACAACAATGGTGATGACGACTTCATGCACAAGCATCCATACTTGCAAAATGAAAAATTCCCTCTCGATGAATAATAATCTAGCAAGGTAACATGCATTCCCACTCAATACTCAACTATGAAGTAGCTCAAAAACAAATAGAATTCGTGGTGGATTAATGAGAGCTAGGGTGAGCCCAAGTTATAGGAGAAATGCTTAGCTTCCTCTCACAACATTCTTGTTATACCTAACACAAGTTGTGTTACCATAACTATTATTATTGTTGTTACTACTACCACTACCATTGAATATAAATATTCTTTAAAATGGAATTTGACATTTTACAATGACTAGAAAATATTATTAGTAATATGACACCTATGCCAAAGAGACTATAAGAAGTCAAAAGGAGATTTTTTTTGAAAAGATCCATATATTTTCCTTCTTACAAAGTGGTATTCATGGGTTCATATTGACAAGTCACATAATTGACATCTGTTGGAACTCTTTTCCCATCTTTTCACAACCCTTTCTCTTGATTTTTAATCCCTTTTCACTTACTCTTAACCCTGTTTTATTCCATTTTAATGCTTATATGTGGTATTAGGCTCAAGGTTTTTTAATAAATTTCTTTTAGTATTTTATGTGAATTTATGATTAAATATTAGAAAAATAATATATTCTCATTTATCTTTCAAAATTGGGTTAGATTTATGGTGATTATAGGAACAAACGAATCTTGTAACAATGTAGTTCAATGATTACTAGAACATGGAATCGTGTAATAATGCAATTTTTTGCCACTTTCTCCAAATTCATACGGTAAAATTCAAATTTATTCATCAACAATTAAATATATTTCATGAATTTGAGATCATTAATGAATTATTTTGGATATGGAAATAATCTTGGAGCTTTTTATGAGATTAGTTGAGAGTTAGTAAATATCTTGAAGATATTATGACCTGATTTTTAGTTGTTGATTTTTAGCAAATAGTTGTAACCACATGAGAAACTTGTGGATCTGGGAGAAATTAGTGGATATGAATTTATTATTTGGTTATTCAGTTTCAAAGAAATTTTATGTATAAATAACAGTTCTTTCTCCATTCTATAGGAGGAATCTTAGAGCAATGTCGAAATTAAGATGGAATAAATCACAAATTCATAAGATGTTTTTTTAGTTTAAATTCTAGTTTTATAATTTTTGTAGTTTAGTTTAATTTACAAGAAATTATATTAATTTAGTTATGAAGTAGATTAGAATCAGCCCTCTATTCTATGGAGTATGGGCATACTCCATAATGATAGACATTTGATCAATATAGTATGTCTTTTATTTATTTATTTATGCTAGTGTGTTTAATATCTACCGAGAAACATTCACTCATGGACTGTAGTTGAAAATGATTTCTACAAGGTATTGTTATAGGAACATTCTAATCTTGAATTGAATAATGAATGTGACTTATTATCTTAACAATCTCAACCTTAGTAAATAACGGTCTAAAGAGATGAATGTATCTTTGTATTATTTAAATTCAATTTTGTTTGTTAATGCAATGATTATTTTCAATCCATAGTTTAGTTATATTGTATCAAGGCTTGCCAACAATTCAAGCACAATCATTCATGGAAAAAGGAAGTTCCTAAATCATGCAAAGAGATAACTTGGTGAGAATAGAGTCTTAGTAGCATGATGAATGTTTAAGTACATGATCATTTCCAAGAATGATCATCGCGATAACTTCCTAATTTTCATGACAAGTTTTGATTCCAATCTTCATTTTGGGCATGCCTTATATTGTTGTAAAGGTCTCACTGAGATATACAACTTTGATATTATAATGTTTGAGATCTCAAATTGCATGCTTCATATTTGTGAATTAAATATATAGTATGACTATTTTCATAACCCATGAAAGTGTTGGAATACTGAGNGGGGGGGGAGGGTGAATCAGTGCGAGCACTTTATACCACTTTTAGCCAAAATATATATCCTTTCACTTTGTCAACAATGTTCAACATTTTATCATCAATATAGCATGATCATATAATCATAAACAACATCACATCATATACATAATACACCAATATTTATGTGTAAATCAAAATGGGAGAAAACCACGAAATGTTTTCTTATATATATCAACAATTCATTCATAGGAAGCAACAACTTACCAATTCTACAGTTGCAACTGGAAGGATTCTATAACCCCCTATTTATAGGATTCAACCTGAAGGAAGCTACAAATCCCTGAATTCTCTGGATCCAACCAGAAGGAGGCTGCAACCCCCTGATTCTTAGGAGCGAACCTAAAGGAATCTCCAAATCCTTGATTCTGCAACACCAACCAGAAGGAGGATACAACCCCCTTTCCTTGCCCCGTCTTTCTGCCCTGAAATATAAGTGTAGACCAAATTCCACTACCACAATCATTGCCACTGTCACTGCCACTATCAATTTCATTTTCAATGCCTCTGTCACATCAACCTATAACCTATCACTATAAACAACATGTCACATCAACCTGTCCAACCTGTCACTGTCATCAATACTCAACAAGATCCTCTCAAATGGATCATATACAGGGGAAACCTCTCAACTAGATGTCCAAGATCACCAAAAAATTACTTTACGAAGAATGTACCAATATCATCAACATACCGTCACAAACCATGTACCAAAGCATGTACCAAAACATCAACTTGTACCATAATAAGCATCAACCATGCATCAACCTGTGTCACAAGAAGTGCATCAACTATGCACCAAGACATGTACCACACTATTCATCAAGCATGCACCAACACTTGTACCAAACCGTGCATCAACCATGCACCAAAACCTATACCATATGCCTCAACCACGTACATCAACAATTTACAACAACACCATACCATGTATCAATCGTGTACCATACCATGTGCCAACTATGGATATCAAGCATAGCAAGTGTCTCAACCATATATCGTATCACTCTCGATCATACCATGTACTATAAGATAATCCTCAAGTATACACCATAACATGTAACCAAAATATACACAATATAGCCAATAATGCTTCTAATCAATGTACCATAACATCACCAAGATGTATTGTAACATCCCCAACCATCAACCTTTGCTAGGTAACGCTAACCAATCAACTCAATCCTTTCTCCTAGCTCATCCCATCCACCAACAGGCCGAGCAATGCCACTTATTTGATGTTTCTCTTAGCTCTGATACCACTTGTATTTATATGCATATCTATTTATTGCAATTTAACTATAACATTATTTTCATGCCACTATTCATGCAGAAACAACATTAAATCATATAGACAATATATGCATACTAACAACATATGATAATGATACACGGATTAATGTGGAATTAATAATAATCCTACATATACAAAATTTATGATATATCCAGGCATTACTCATCAATTATAATACATGTACAATTACACGACATACAATCAACAAAGACTTGGTACTTATCTTTTAATAGATGACCACCAACTCAGTGCAGACCTTCCATGAACCTCTTAGCCTTAGACCACATTGCTCATCACTCTTATCATTGGCTCACCCCCGAGTTGGGACTAAAATCCACCAGGAAAGGGATTCCTAGGCTTGGCAAGGACAACAGGAAAGTCAAACAAATCAACAAGAAGGATTATCTCCCAAAAGCCATCTCACACTACAACCTACAACCTTTCATTCCCCGCATGGTTGTCCCACCCTAGGAAGTGTGCCCCTTCTTTTCTCAATAGTCCTTCAACTTCCCCACTTCCCTTCTAGGGCTTCAACAATAGGCCAGAGAGGAATTCTCCGAGAACTGTAGCCGCAGTTGGGCTCCCTATGGGAAATCACTTCCCCAACAGCCTCTCTCACTAGGAGAGAATTTCTTACAGGCCTGACAACCTACTTATTTAGTCCACAAGCCTGAAAACCCACCTCTTCAAACCACATGCCTGACAACCCGCTTCTTCAATCCATCTCATAATTCAATTTCAGTAAGTGTGATGGAAAAAACAAAGCTTAATATAGAACAGATGATGGCAGCAAGCCACAATTATTCAAGGAACTATGTGGGTTGCAACACCAAACCGTTAAGACATGGTATGACTTAGGCAATGTACAGGGTGCGTCGAGCTTCATAGGAGATACATAGGATAACTCAAATACAACAACATGTTCTAAATGTGTGTTCTTGTTCAAAGGTTGATGATGGAGAGATGGTTCAATGCGTGGATCCCTGGGTGAATTGAGAAGGATGGAAGACTTCCAAAGAATCGTCAAGGTCGCGAGAATGATGAGGGAAGGTGAGAATGGTGAGGGAAAGCCATGGAAAAATGGGAGGTGAACCCCCCAATGAGAGGGATCTCCCAACTATAAATTGCATGCGACCAGGTTGACACTTGTCTTGCTGAAGTTGCATGAGCTCCACTTAGCACTCATTCCTTTTCCTAGGAACTTAGGATAACATAGCTTATGTCCAACCTTAGCCTTTTGGAAATAATAATATAATATTATTCATTTAGAGGTAGGCCCTCTAGCTTAGCCCCTATTCCTAGAAACTTAGCCCATTCATTTACCCTACCTAGTGGATCTTAGTCCCCCATCACTCTTTCTTCATGATTGTTCTACACGCAACGATGTAATTTTATTAATAATGTGAGTGTTTACATATAAAAAAATAGGCCCATTTTCCTTAAGAATCTAGGCTCTCTCACCTAATAAACATATAAGTCTTCCATCTTATAAACACTTGGCTCACCAACCTATAAACCCAATTACAATTCTGTAGGGGCTCGGCCTTGAGGTGCTACAATACCCTCCCCTTATTTTTGCAATTTTCTCACTACAACTTAATTACACAACAAAACCAAGATTTCCAACATCTTCAAAAAGATATGGGTACTCTACCTGCATAGCATCTTCATGCTCCCATGTTGCATCCTCAAGACCGTACTAGGTCCACTAGACTTTTACAATCCCTATGGCTCGATTCCGGAGCTTCTTTATTTTTTGGTCTAATATGCACACTAGATGCACCTAACAAGCACTTTCTTTCTCCACCTGAATAACATTCCAATCAATAACATGATTAGCATCAAGTATATATTTCTTAAGAAATGATACATGAAAAAAATTATGTATAGACATAGATGCAGGCAATGCAAGAATATATGTTAATGGACCAATCCTCTCTAGGGTTTCAAATGGCCCACAATAGTGAGCTACCAACTTTGAAATATTTCCCAACTTCAGGGAGCTTTTGTTGGCCTTTGTTAAAGTCCTAACCTGCACATAGGTAGATCAATATATTCGGATGTAACAAAGGTCAATATTAATAAGGCCTTTCAATAAAATAGAATAAGGCGGATGTAAGAAGAACTAATGGAATATTCTTCTTTTAGAAGGATCTTCCTCTAGATGCTTCTCTTGATAGACATATTTAGTATAAATAAGGGTCGATGGTATGAAAACCCTAGCTTGGAGATTATTGTAACAGAGCGTTGCTCGATTGGAGGTTGCCCCCTCGAAGAGGCCTGTGAACATTTCTTTCTGAATCAAAGTGTTGTTTCTGTTGTTGTTCTTATATCATTTCTGTGTTATTGTGGAGATTATGCTGGATATAATACTGTTATTCTGCCATTTCTAACATTTTATTTGTGTTCTGTATATTTATTATATCTGGTATCTTGCAAGTGGTATCATAGTACTTTCCTTGGCAGAAATTGTGGGAATTGTTTTTTAGGGTAGAGACATATTCCGACATCTTTAAGCCAAAGAGATCTGTCGTTACACGCATAAACCTACGGTTGAGGGATTCATACATGCAAGAAATATAAGTGGTTCTTAAGCGCACATCTATTGGCCACTCTTGTAACCCCTGTTGGTACCCCTTCGAGTGGTAGCGCATTAGACAACACCTATGTACGGATCGACCTATATTTCTTGAAGCCCTATTTAGATAAACCTATCGGCCACTGGACTACTATAGTGTCACCGAGAACAACACTCGGGAAGATACTCTCTAGTACCTGGGTAGTCGGGTAGTACAGCTAAGGGTACGGTCTATCCTCCTTAGTTAGTTCCATGAGATATTGGGCTGAGTACTATTCTTGGACCCCACACATATATTAGAGAGCTATAAAACAGGGCAAACCCTTGTCTGTAGAACCCTTGAATACCTAACCCTTGGGGGATAGACACAAACAAATTAAAATAGACCAGATCTATTACCATGCAACTGTGTTCGGGTTGCCAAGTAAATACACATCTCTTTCTGGTTAAGCATTTGGGGATTTCATCATTGCATTATTTTTCAGACCGAAGTATAACTCCACAAATGTAAAAAAAAAGATAAAAAATAAAAAAATCTGGATTTTTTTTCACCATTATTTGAGATCTATTCCATTGGATTCATCTCTCCTCCCTTATCACATTCATCCATATCATTTTTAGACAAAATGTTTGACCCGGCCTGCCCCTTTTCAGTTCACCCATCCTCATGGTCCATACCCATAGCCAAGACCTGGAAGCTCACTTCAACACCATGCAATCTGGTTTCCTCGAAACCCAAAAGGAAGTGAAACAACTCAGTGCTACTATTGCCTCCATCAATTTGTCCATCAATGCTACCATAAATACAACCATGCAGTCTTCAATGGAGGAAGTCAAACAAGAACTGACCACCCAACTTGAATCTATATTTGCATCACTCTACACCAAACTGAAGATCCCTACAGATGACCATTTCTCTGAAGCACCTCCAAAGCATGAAGGCGACACTTCCTCCCATTCCCATACCTTTTAGTCTCGTCACTTTCAACGTGACATATGTCTTCCGCGGGTGGACGTGACCAAATTTGATGGCTCAGACCCTACTAGTTGGGTAACCCAAATGGAACATTATTTCTCTTTATATGGNTATAGTGTCACCGAGAACAACACTCGGGAAGATACTCTCTAGTACCTGGGTAGTCGGGTAGTACAGCTAAGGGTACGGTCTATCCTCCTTAGTTAGTTCCATGAGATATTGGGCTGAGTACTATTCTTGGACCCCACACATATATTAGAGAGCTATAAAACAGGGCAAACCCTTGTCTGTAGAACCCTTGAATACCTAACCCTTGGGGGATAGACACAAACAAATTAAAATAGACCAGATCTATTACCATGCAACTGTGTTCGGGTTGCCAAGTAAATACACATCTCTTTCTGGTTAAGCATTTGGGGATTTCATCATTGCATTATTTTTCAGACCGAAGTATAACTCCACAAATGTAAAAAAAAAGATAAAAAATAAAAAAATCTGGATTTTTTTTCACCATTATTTGAGATCTATTCCATTGGATTCATCTCTCCTCCCTTATCACATTCATCCATATCATTTTTAGACAAAATGTTTGACCCGGCCTGCCCCTTTTCAGTTCACCCATCCTCATGGTCCATACCCATAGCCAAGACCTGGAAGCTCACTTCAACACCATGCAATCTGGTTTCCTCGAAACCCAAAAGGAAGTGAAACAACTCAGTGCTACTATTGCCTCCATCAATTTGTCCATCAATGCTACCATAAATACAACCATGCAGTCTTCAATGGAGGAAGTCAAACAAGAACTGACCACCCAACTTGAATCTATATTTGCATCACTCTACACCAAACTGAAGATCCCTACAGATGACCATTTCTCTGAAGCACCTCCAAAGCATGAAGGCGACACTTCCTCCCATTCCCATACCTTTTAGTCTCGTCACTTTCAACGTGACATATGTCTTCCGCGGGTGGACGTGACCAAATTTGATGGCTCAGACCCTACTAGTTGGGTAACCCAAATGGAACATTATTTCTCTTTATATGGCATTACATATGACTTGGCCAAACTCCGGTATGGTGTTCTCCATCTAGATCAAGAACATTGGCAATGGTGGCAATGGAGAAAAACTTCCCGTCAAGGGTATATTGCTTGGATCCAATTTTTGGCTGAGCTTTATGAACGCTTTGACATGGACACCAACCATTTGGGCTGTTCGACAAAGTTGAAACAATCCAGAATAGTAGAAGACTTCATAACTGCCTTTGAATGCTTGGATTTTCAAACAGAGGGCATGACTGATGCTTTTTTTTAAGAGTGTTTTATCAGTGGCCTCAAGGAGGAGATTTGGGCCCATGTCCTCATGGCTTGACCCTCGACTTGGGTGGAGGCTACTAAAAGAGCTAAATAAGCACAACAGGTTGTATCATCTCAAATCCAAAAACCCTCCTTTATCCCTCACCCTAAACCCGTCACTGCCACTACTCCGTCCACCCCATTAAAAATCCAAAAATTGACCAGGGATGAAATGGATGAACGCCAACGTAAAGTCCTTTGTTATAATTGTGATGACAAATATTTCCTAGACCGCAAGTGTAAGGAACTAAATCTTTTTATGGCCATCTCTGAGGATATTTCAGAAGAAGATGTTGAAACTTCCCTTGTGTCTGAGTCACTTGAAATCACTGACATAACCCCTCCCTAAAACCCTCTCGAAGTAGAACCCATCATTTCCCTCAATTCTCTCACTCGATTTTTCGCTCCCCAAACCCTCACATTAATCGATTACATCAAGCATCGGAAGGTCATCATTATGGTTGATAATGGAAGCACCCATAATTTTATCCATCACCGCATTTCCCAAGAAACTCATTGCTACATCCATACTGACAACAATTTCCAAATCATGATTGCCAATGGTGGTTCCATGAAATGTGGAGGGTGCTGTGAAAATGTGCGTCTCCAAATCGGTGACTACCACCTAAAATACCATATGTTTGCTATCAACATGGGTGGTTGTGACATTGTGTTGGGTGTAGCCTGGCTAAGAACTTTGGTTCCCATTCTCATGGATTTTAAGGAATTAACCATGCAATTCAACCAGGAAGGCCACCAACATAAATTCCAAGGAATCATTGTTGGTTCACCTGAGGTCATTAGTACCCATCGCATAAAAAAGCTGCTCAAAAAAGGTCATTCTGGTGTCATTTCCCAACTCCATGCCATTCAAGCAACATAGACACCCTCGGTGCCGCATGACCTCCAAGCTCTCCTTTCTAAACATCAAATGGTATTTTACACTCCCCAAGGCCTCCCTCCTTCCTGTGATGTTCATGATCATTCCATTCCCCTTGTACCCGGAAACCTTCCTCCCAATATCCATCCATATCGCCACCTCTTTTCACAAAAAAATGAAATTGAGAAAATGGTCCAGGAACTCCTTAATGCAGGCATTATCCGCCCAAGTACGATCCCTTACTCTTCTCCTGTAGTCACGGTCCTAAAGAAATAAGGTTCTTGGAGAATGTGTCCCGACTTCCGTGCCCTCAATAAACTGACCATTAAAGACAAATTTCCCATTCTTGTCATTGATGACCTCTTCGATGAATTGAGTGGCACCCAATTCTTTACTAAACTTGATCTTCAGTCGGGCTATCACTAGATACGTATGAAAGAGGCAGACATTCCCAAGACATACTTTCACACTCATGAGGGCCACTATGAGTTTTTGGTCATGCCCTTTGTCTTGTGTAATTCCCCCTCCACCTTCCAAAGCCTCATGAATCATGTCTTCTGTCCCTTTCTCCATCATTTTGTCGTAGTTTTCTTTGATGATATCCTCATCTATATCAAAACTTGGACAGAGCTTCTTACTCATGTGGATCAAGTTCTCCATCTCCTCTCCCAACACCAACTTTTCCTGAAACAATCTAAATGTGCTTTTGGTGCCTCAGAAGTAGAATACTTGGGTCATCTGGTTGGCAAGGGTGGCGTCAAGGTGGATCCAAAAAAGATTGAAGATATGCAATATTGGTTGCACCCAAAGACTCTCAAAAGCTTGTGTGGGTTTCTCGGCTTAACAAGGTATTATCGCAAGTTTGTTAAGAACTATAGAAATATTGTAGCACCTCTCACTTCTCTCCTCAAAAAGAACTCTTTCACTTGGACTCCAGCCGCTGCTCAAGCTTTTCAAACCTTGAAGACGACCATCTGCACCACTTTGGTTCTGGCCCTTCCTGATTTCACAAAGACCTTTGTGTTGGAATGTGATGCCTCAGGGAAAGGAATCGACATTGTCCTTATGCAAGAGGGTCAACCTTTGGCCTTCACCAGCAAGCAACTGTCTAAAAGGAATCTGGGCAAACCCATTTATGAAAGGGAAATGTTGGCCATTTTGCATGTCGTTGATCCCTGGCGCCCTTATCTCTTAGGGAAACACTTCCAAATCAAGACCGACCATCAAAGCCTAAAGTACTTTCTGGAACAATGCATTTCCTCCTAGGAGCAACAAAAATGGGTGACTGAGCTCTTTGGTTATGATTATGAGATCATTTACAAGAAGGGAAAAGACAATGTAGTGGCGGATGCACTATCCCAAAAATATGAAGAAGAAGGATCCCTTTTTCCTCTTTCCTTCTTTGTACCCGATTGGCTCCAAGTTGTGCACCAGGAATAGCTTCAATATCCCAAAAGTTTGCATCTGATCCAGAAATTGCAGACCAAGGCTCCATCTCCCTTAGGGTACCCTTGGCTCCAGGATGAGCTTCAATACAAAGGTCGTTTATATTTAAGTAAACAATCAAATCTTAAATCCACGGTACTTTCTAAGCTTCATGCTACATGCATAGCGGGGCACTTAGGGTTCACCAAAACATATGATAGAGTCAAACATTGTTTTTTATGGGATGGTATGAAACAAGACATCCGTAATTTTGTTGTTGAATGTGAGGTGTGTCAACGCAACAAGGGAGAAATAGTCAAATCTCCAGGCACACTACAACCGCTTCCGATTCCACCGACTATTTGGAAGGATATCTCTATGGACTTTATTACCGACTTACCCAAATCAGGGAATAAATCAGTCATAATGGTGGTTGTGGATTGCCTTTCCAAGTATTCTCATTTCTGCACTCTTCAACACCCATTTACTGCATCCACGGTGGCTCAACTTTTCATGGACCAGGTCTTCAAGCTTCATGGCATGCTGGACTCTATTGTTTCTGATCGTGACCCAACTTTCATAGGCAATTTTTTGCAGGAACTGTTTAAGCTCCAGGGCACCCAATTACATCTCATCACAACTTATCATCCCCAGACTGATGGTCAAACAAAATTTGTCAACAAGTGTTTGGAAACATATCTGAGGTGTTTTGCCTCTGAAAAACAACATCAGTGGGCTCAATGGCTACCACTAGCCGAATGGTGGTACACCACTTCCTATGATACAGCTACTCGCATGACTCCTTCTGAAGAGGTACATGGACATAAGCCACCTTCAGTTCTCTCATACTTATCGGGTACCTCGAAGGTCCAGGCGGTTGACCAAACACTTACAGTTCGAGCAGATATTCTTCGTACCCTTAAAGAGAACTTGGTCATGGCACAAAATCACATGAAGCAACAATCAGATCAAGGTCACTCTGAACGTCAATTTGCAAAAGGGGATCAAGTGTTTCTACGACTGCAACCATACAAGAAAACTTCCCTCAAGGCCAAGCATTGTCAGAAGCTAGCATCCGAATTTTATGATCCTTATACAGTTCTCAAGTGTGTGGGACAAGTTGCATATCAGTTAGTTTTTCCCAGTTAGTCGAAGCTACATCCAGTTTTTCATGTTTCATGCTTAAAGAAGGTGATTGGAATTAGGTTCCAAATTCAAACAAACCTTCCGAGTTCGTTGAAGAAGGATCCATTTGGCAACAACCAAAAGAAGTTTTGGACCAGCGTGAGCGTCGCCTGTGTCAGAGAACCATCAAGGAAGTGCTAGTCAAGTGGAAAGATACGAATCCAACAGATGCCACTTGGGAACCAGCTACCATTCTGTAGCAGTTTTCACGTCTCAAGCCTTGAGGACAAGGTTCTTTTTAAGGGGGTGGACATGTTAGGGTCTTAACCCACACATAGGTAGATCAATATATTCCAATGTAATAAAGGTCAATATTAATAAGGCCTTTCAATAAAATAGAATAAGGCAGATGTAAGAAGACCTAATAGAAGCTTCCGCTTCTATAAGGATCTTCCTCTAGATGCTCCTCTTGAAAAATATATTTAGTATAAATAAGGGTTGAGGGTAAAAAAAACCTATCTTGGAGATTATTGTAACAGAGCGCTACTCGATTGGAGGTTGCCCCCTCGAAGAGGCCTATGAACATTGCTTTCTGAATCAAAGTGTTGTTTATGTTGTTGTTCTTATATCATTTCTATGTTATTGTGGAGATTATGTTGGATAGAATATTGTTATTCTGCCCTTTATAGCATTTTATTTATGTTCTACATATTTATTATATATGGTATCTTACAGCCTTCACATTTAAGAAAACATGATCACCCACTTTAAACTCCCTTTCGGTTCTTCCTTTGTCTTCATATCCTTTTTGCCTGTCTTGGGAAGCTTTCAAATTCTATTTAATCTCTAGCATTTTCTCTTCCTTTTACTTGAGAAAATATTTCCCAACCACTTCCCTATTAGTTGGGTTGTCCCAACTTACTAGGGTGTTGCACTTTCTTCCATAAAGTGCTTTGAACGGGCTCATCTTCAGTGATTCTTGATACCCATTGTTGTAGGAAAATTCTACCAAGTGTAGATAGTTTTCCCATTTAGATGGTTTGTCCATCACATACATTCTTAGCATGTCCTCTATCACTTGGTTCACCCTTTCTGTTTTCCCATCTGTCTCAGGATGTTAGGATGCGATGAAGTTCAGATTTGTTTCAAACCCTTTGAATAACCCCTTCCAAAACTTTGAGGTAAACTTTGGGTCTATAACAATCCCCCTAACCAACCTGAGGTCGGGGTACGCCACTCCATAGAAACCACTCATGCTCTGATGCCTGTCGGTAACATTCCCAACCATCAGGCAGGGCCATGATACTCTAGGTAACACTTTTGTTCCCATACTGGGGAACATACGGTAGCATACCCTGTAGTCAACTAAGCAATGCCACCTAAGTTTACTCTTTAGACTGCATGAAACTTAAACATATATATACAACACACTCGCGGAAGCTTTACATCTAAACATAATTAAACAATTACTTTCTGTAACATATGACTTTTATATTCAAATAACAATAATTACAGATATGCATCATTTACAGGAAATTACCCATAAGCACACAAGAAATCATAGTCACATATATGATAAAATCGTAACATAGGCATGTAAATAACAAAACAACATATCCATATATCATACAATTGGTACTTATCTTATAAATACTGTCACCAACTGCTTACAGACCGTCCAAGAACCTCCCAGCCGTAGACTACATTGTTCATCACTCTCAACAATGAATCACCCCCAAGTTGGGACTGAACTCCACCCAGGGTAAAGTGATTCATGTCTAGGATAAGGCTCATGGACAACAGGAAAGACTCTTTCTCAGGTGCTCACTCAACTAATAGCCTACAACCTCTCATTCCCCACATGCCTACCCCACAGAAGGAAGTGTGCACCTTCTCTGCTTAGCATTCCCTCGGCTGCCGCACTTCCAGGGCATCAACAACAAGCCGGATTGGAAGTCTCAGAGCATTGTAGTTGTAGTTTAGCACCTACAAAAATCAATCACCGACAATTATATCACTCAGATAACTACTCACGAGCCTGAAAACCTACTTCCTCAATCCCGCTCCAAGCTAACCAGGTAAACCAACCAAAAAGGATGGGGAAATAGACTTCAGAAAGGGGAAATGGTTGTCTCAAGGATAACAAAATGTATGAGTGAAATGGTCATGGAGTCATTGACTGTATAACTGAGTGTGTTTTTGAATCACTGTGAAATCTTTGTCAAAAGTGATGGTCAACCTTGCTAAGGTATCTGTGAGAAAAATCCCCCCCTGAGCTAAGTTTCCCCACGATATGAATGCATGTCCCCAACTTGACACTTGTCATATCGGAAGTTAATTTTGTCCACTTGTCCCCAACTTTAGAACTTAGGATAAACTAATTATCCATACTTTATGTTTTAGGAAATATTAATATAATATTCCCTTGACGTTTGGCCCTCCCTTTCCCTAACTGTTGAAGTTCAGTCCCCCATCTCTTTTATTGTGGTTGGTTTGTGCACAATGATGTATTTTATATTAATCATGAGTCATGTACAAAGTAGGTGCTCTAGCCGTTAACATCTAGGTGTGTTTGCCTAATTCCAAGACATAATCATTCCGACTTATAATACTGGCTCACAAGCCTATAATGCATATTATATACACAAAGGTTGGCTGACCTTAATATTGCGTGCACTTAGTTACTATGCACTATATCCTCTATCTTTAAGGTTCCGCGCACCTTATTTACTGCCCGTGGTATTAAAAAATGTGCACATTATATCCCTTTACTGCACAGTATATGCACGCACCATGCCATGAAAGATGTATTACAAAAATGATGTCTAAACAACTCACTAGCTTAATTATACTTGGATTATATTTACATTTGGGTTTGGCTGAGGGATATTACAATCCCCTCCCCTTATTTATGCACTGTCCTCAGTGCATAATGTACCCATATACAACAAAATTCTCAAAATTCTTCAAAAATATGTGGGTATTTTGCCCGCATTACATCTTCATGCTCCCAAGTAGCATCTTCAGGTCTGTATAAGGTCCATTGGACCTTTACAAGCCCTATGGCTCGATTCCGGAGTTGTTTGATTTTTCGATCCAGGATGCACACCGGATACACTTGGAAAGAGCCTTCTTGCTCCACCTGAATAGCATTCCAATAAATAACATGATTAGCATCGGGTATATATTTCTTTATCAATGATACATGGAAGACATTATGAATAGACATAGATGCAGACAATGCAATCATATAAGCAACTGGACCAATCCTCTCTAGGATTTCAAATGGTCCACAAAATCTTGCTGCTAACTTGGCGCAACTTCCCAGCTTCAGGGAGCTCTTGTTAGCTTTCACTTTCAGGAAAACATGATCAATCACATTGAATTCTCTATGGATTATGTTTTTATCAGCATAACATTTCTATTTGTCTTGGGCAGCTTTCAAATTCTGCTTAATTTTTAACATTTGTTCCTCCATCTCCTTGAGCAATTCTGGCCCGACTATTGTTCTATCAGCTGGATTATCCCAGCTTACTAGAGTATTGCACCTTCTGTCGTAAAGTGCTTTAAATGGGATCATTTTCAATGATGCCTGATACCCATTGTTATAAGCAAATTCTACTAAATGTAGGTAGTCTTCCCATTTTGATGGTTTATCCATCACATACATTCTCAACATATCTTCTATCACCCTGTTCACTCTTTCTATCTGTCCATCAGACTCGGGATGATAAGTTGTACTAAAGTCCATTTTAGTTATGAATCCTTTGAACAATCCTTTTGAGAAATTCGAGGTGAATTTCGGGTCTCTGTCAGACACAATCATATTAGGAATTCCGAGCAATCATGCCACTTCCTTCATGAAAATATCAACGATATTTACTGCCTTGTGAGTAGTTTTTAGTGGAATAAAATGGGCATATTTTGTAAGCCTTTCCACCACTACCATAATCGAATCATGTAGCTTGCCTGTTTTGGGCAATCCCGTAATAAAATCCATTGTCACCACTTCCCACTTCCATTTAGGAATGAGCAAAGGTTGCAACAATCCTGCTGGGTGCCTATGCTCTGTTTTAACTTTCTGGCATTGCATACACATAGCGATGTATTCTGCAATTTCTCTCTTCATATATGGACAAAAGTATTGGCTCTTGACTAATTCTATGGTTTTCTAATATCCAGGGTTCCCTACATAAGGAGCATTATGCATCTCATGCAAAATTATATGTTTCAAGTCCTGTACATTTTGTACAAAATTTTTGTTCTTGTGCAACAATATTCCATCTACTCCCAACTTATAAATATCCATCTTCTGTGGTGTCTTACCTTGTTGTAGTTTTTCTATCAATTCTTTGTATTACGGGTCTATATTTGTAACCTCCAAAATTTTTCTTTTAACATCAATCTGATACATGTTGATGGTTGTAGCACGTAGTTCATGCACCCTCCTGCTGAGTGCATCAGCCACTTTATTTTCTTTCCCTTTGATATGCTTTATATCAAAGTTATATTCGCTTAGAAATTCTAACCATCTACTTTGTCTAGCATTTAGATTTGGATGATCAAATAAATATTTCAAACCATTGTGGTTTGTTCTTAACTCAAACCTTTTTGCCATGAGGTAGTGTGTAGCACCCATCCACAAGATGCTAAGC
>SNQJ01S0056612.1:55545-70075 GCA_010110895.2 Picea sitchensis | reverse complement strand
GGGGGGGGGGGTCCGGAATGGATTGTTTTCTAGCAGGCCCCTTATCTCTACATGACAGGAATCCATTGGTTCTGAATCCCACCGCCTCCCACGGTCTGACATACCCTGTCACCCCATGACATCATTTTCCACATCCTCCCCTAAAGATCATATCTCATTACTCTGTCAGTCCTCTCACCCTGTTACAATTCCCCTCACCATGGTCAAGTCCCAATCAATACCCGCCACATCACCCAGCCGTATTCTTCAGTCATTGTCACCTGCCATCTCATGCTCTAAACGACCCGTTGGCCATTTATTACTGGCTAACTTATCCGTTAACCTGTAGACCTGTCTCTCGTGCCCAATGGGTATCCATTTGCTCAAAACTACCTTCACCCTTCATTCCCTCATCATTTACCCTGTCACCGCACTAGAGAACTTTTCCCCATTTTCCTCTCCATTACAGTCAGTCGCCCACAGTCATCCTCACTAATCGTTTTGTTTTACTTGCAGGTATTGTTACAGCGATGGCAACAAAATCAAAGAAAAAAGAGGCCGAGGAAAATCCTTTCCTCCTGCCTCCTGTCAACCTTGACATGATCCTTCTGGCCAACAAAGACCATTTAATTGTAGACACTAGATGAAAATTTGACTTCGCGGATTTACATTTGTGGCTAAAGGACATTTTCTTGGACCAAAGTGATGAAATTGGGCTCTGGGAGTCAAACCTTCCCCTGTATATTTCCCCCCAGGTTCACCATTTCCCTGAATTTGCCCTCAAATGCCAAGCCCATTACATCCCCGACCAAATATCCACAGTGTCCTCATCAGGAGAAATTATTTTCCTCATTACACCTGAAACCATTGACCAGATGATGCATATACCTAGAGCAGAATCCGTCTCACCGTTCAATCTTGAAATTATCACAGAACTGTATCAAAAATTATCATTCCCCCAAAGAGCTCATATTTTCGAGCTTTTTCTCCCATAGGCTGCTCAACTCCCCACTACAAATCCCCCCTATCCTTCATCCCTTTTCTCAGTGAAGGGAAACCATGTCATCTCGTCGCTCTGCGCCCTCCTTGGGAATTTTTCGGATCAATGGGTGGATGAACCCATATTGGGTTTTTTGTCCATTTTCTCCACAGATGAGAGACCCACCACTCAGTTCGACTACAACACCTTCCTGGAAGACAACATTCATGAGAAATTCTCAAATTTTTCCACAGAAGGCATGTTCCGATATTCCTCAATACTGGCTTACATGTTCATATTCTTTTAAGAGGACAAATTCTCCTTTTCGATGCAGAAGATGGACAAGGATGGGAGGCCACAAGCGGTGACAGCGTGGACTTCACTGCTCAAACACAACTCTATATAATTCAACTTCAAACAATTTATCAAGCAGTTCTACCATCCCGTGGTGAGAATTCTTAGTGGTAGACCTGAGTCGAGAATAAATGAGGAAATTCAGAGGATCTTACACCTTTCATACCTTGCAAAAATAGGAGACTAGTACCTATATCAGGACCACATAGAGATTAGAGTGTATGGGTGCGAATTGGCTCCATATAAGTTACCCAAGTATCTGCCCATGAGGATATTTTCCCTGGAGTACATAAGGAAAATGATCAATTCAGACGACATAGATTTTGTGTCTCTGAAAAAGAAGCAACAACTTAGGATCAAAGGGAAAATAGGATCATTCATCTACAATAGCCGAGGTGTTGGGGAGGAAGAAGATAGACTGTTAAAGGAGATGAATATTTTTGTTAGCTTCATATGGCATTAGTACCCCTGCAGGATAATTTCAAAGATGAGGATTAAAAATAAGAATATCCCATATGTTCATACGTCGAGGCTTGAGATAGAGAAGTTCGCCAACCAGACAGAATGGGAGCCAAACACCCTGGTTGAGACAGAACAACAGGACCTTTCGGTCACTATCTCATAGATGACTACACCACAGGTTCCCAAAGAGAAAAGGCCCAGGAAGGACACTTCACCTTCCATCACTGAAGTATCGTCTGAATATTTTCAATTACACACCAAGAGGCCAAAAACCAGTCAGGCACCTGACACGACTGGTGAAAAGGGAATTCAATCCACTACAACTATGGAGCTTGATCGGTCGCTCCTTAGTACAAGAAGCAAACAAATCATGACTACAGTGTTTCCCAAGAAGTCTATAGATACTCCACCAGTCAACCAGCCGAGCAAAACATGACCAAAATTGAGTATTTTTGAGAAGTATGATCTGATCAATAAGAGAAATCAAACACTAACCAACAACACATATGCTCAGTTTTGTAAGAAAACATCAACTGCACAACAGACTGTTGTCTGCATTCGACACTGAGAAGGGTAGAATGCACATGGTGTTTCTATAAGCACAGGTGCCATACCCGAAAGTAATCACCGATTACAAAAGGTCAACATTCGAATTTCAGACCAAAGATGTGCATCCAGCTGATCAAATGGATCTGCACAGGAAAAATGGAGAAATGTTTTTTTCCACATTGGTAAATGCTTCTACTGTTGCCTCCAAGTTACAAGTATCTCTGAGCAATGTCTATATAAAGATGAAGTTAGAAAAAATATCATCCTTTTCCAAGGATAACATGATTAAGACGTTGGAAGAAATGGTCCTAAAGATTGGATATGATCCTTCGAATGTGAAAGAAGTCGAGGAGATGCTCAAAAATAAAAAAATTTGATATAGCCTCTCTGAGGAAACAATGGAAACTACCACCAACAAAAGACTCATAGGAAAAGGAAATAGTAGAGATAGAAGGGGAAAAGGATGAGATGCTCAAGCTGATCATGGAGAAGAATGCAAAGTTGAAGGAAATGGAAGCGGAATTGGAAAAACTAGTGAAAGAGAAGGAGCAGTCAAAGCCCATGGAAGTCATTCCACTGAGCACATTTCCACTCATAAGAGTGAGCACAATGTCTGTAGAAGAAAATCCCTCAGAAAATCCACTGACAGCTCTGGAGAAAACAATTGAACTAGATAAATCCATGGAGGAGATGAATTTGCAAGAGACAGAGATTAGCAGACTCAAAAAAGAGATTGAGAACCTTCAGAAACTCAATCCTTCTTACCAAAATAGCTACTCCAAGGAGAAACAAACATCAGACCAGCTCAAACAGGAATTGCAACAGCTTCAGAAGCAAACAATGGCAAGAAAAACACTTGTTGAGGTCAAGGAAAGTGTCTGGATGGATATCACCAAGTCCATGAATGAAATATGGCCGATGATACAAATCATTTTTGAGCAAAACTAGCTGGTGCAAAGAAGTTAGCAGGCTATCAAGAAGATAAGAGAAAAACTAGGAGAGATGCCCACAGAAGCTACTGAGATCATCAAATTTCTGAATTCCAAAACCAGAGAGGAGCTAGAGGATTTGAAGATTGAAGATAGGACATAAACCAGAGAGGAGCTAGAGGATTTGAAGATTGAAGATAGGACATAAACCATCCTTGAGGTCAAGAGGGTCCTGACCAAGAGAAGACTGATGCTACAGCTGTAGGAAAAAGTTCATACCATGGACGCAGGAGTGAAAAGATTTTTCAGGAAGATCGAAGCTCTACAGAAGAAAGGCCTTCCTAGTTTGAGAGTTATAAATGACAAGTTAATTATGCTCGCCGATTACAAAAAGAAACTAGCCATTATGGCTAAGGATAGCTCAAAATTCTCAGGAATACAAGGCAAGATCACAGGTAAGGCATTCTTAGAAGATTTACAGTCAGACATCAGCTTACAGCATGAGATTTGGTACATCTTCATCATCAAGCCAACTTTTTCCAAGTACACAGAGATGGATGAAGTATACCGAAGATTGTTCAAAGTCAGTGTTCCCGGTCACCTTGAGTCACCTTCGATGGGAAGATCTTTGCAATATGATTGATTAATCGATGAGGTGTCCAAGCCTAGTGAACTATCCAGTTAGACGGGGTCATGTAGAGGCCTCACCAACGGTTCACCCCAAGAAATCAGCATGAAGTTTCAACACATCATCAAGCAGTTTCCTAAATTTTTGTATCTTGTTAAGTTAGTTAGCTAAATTTAGATTAGCCACGTCCTGATATTTAATGACAGGATCATATGTAATTTTTGGTTATAAATACTTCACACTTGAAGTACTGAGGGTTGATCTTTACGCCCTGCAAGCTACAAGACTGTAATTTTTGTCAAGAGATCTTCCAGTAATACAAAGGGACGTTTTCACAAGATTCTCGCGTGTTATTCATTGGTGATGTTTTCTTTTCTATGTTGAATGTTCTTCTCGCTCAGTTGTCATATTGTTTTCTAATCTAATCTTTTAAAAGTAACACAGGTTGCAGGATTTATCTTTGTATACCCTGTTTCAAACTTTGAGAGATTTTAATGTTTATCTTCTGATATTACAGTGAAGAAATTCTTAAATTCTTCTTTACTTTAATTGATATTCTCATATTTTCTGCTATTAATCACTTTATTGCTAAATAATCCAACGAATGCATTATCTTGCCCTATGAAAGGAACCTTTTGTTTCTGGTTTAGATTTCTATCTTTATAATACATTCCCATAGCCCATGGATGCGTAAAACCCTTTTCATCCAACTTAACAAAAACAACAACAAACCAATCAATCTTATTTTATTTAACTAGCCTAATATTTTAAAGTTAAAACATAGCTAAATCATACAGAGAGATCCCTCTCTCAAGCTGGTAGGGCTAGATTCCAATTTCGAAGTGGTTGGATAAATTTACCTCTTGTAAGTTTCTTCTTTTTTGACAACCTCTGGAAATTTATAGAGTGCTAACATAGTGGCGACCATACTGGGGAACTGAACAAACTTTCAACCCCACATTTTCTTTTTCCATAGAAGAAGACTTTGTTTCTAAACAAATTGTAAATCTGAGGAATAAATAATGTTTAGAGGTTGTTAAAAGCTTGTACATATTAATTTCAGACTCATNAGAGAGAGAGAGAGAGAGATAATTTACAAAATTTGGCTCCTAAAAGAGCTTATACTCGATCCCACCTAGACCTAGAACCTACAATAGCAACTGATAATCCTGAACAGTTACTTAGAAAGAAGACCATTGCAGAAGGTTCAGGGAGTCATAGTCCCCTTCACAGGTCGCCTTCTCTTCTAGAGGAACTTGTTACCCTTCAAGATCTCAACTTTGACACCATTTTTGAACAAATCCTATTTAGAACAAAATCCAATAGATTTGTGACTAAAATCATCTTAGATCCAAAAACCCTACAACCCCTGACCCCTGAAATACTATCTCCCACTGCGAAGCCTCAAATCGCTCACTCTGTGCCAGCAAGCCCCTCCTCATCCTCGTCTTCTGTCACCACCTCACCTATCATCCAGGTTGTTGTCCTACCTCCTCCACCTATCATGGCAACCAGATATGCTCCCTTGGTGTTGGCCACACCTCTACATGCTATGCCCTAGGATTATCAAATGAGACTTCCAAAGTTCGATGGAACAAGACCCTTGAACGCACAACAACGTGTTGATAAAATGAATGACTATTTTGATCTACAAGAAGTAGATGAAGCTGACGTTCAAATGAGATTGTTTGCACAGATTTTGACCTGTGACGTTAAGAAATGGTACAAAGGATTACGTGTTTCCTCAGTGCTCGACCTTACAGTGTTTCAAAGAAGTTTTCTAGACAGATGGGAGGTAAAGAAAAATCCTCTCCAAATCTTTTCAGAATACGAAAACGTTAGAAGGAATCAAGGTGAGACAGTTCAAGACTATTGCACCCGCTCCAATAATTTGTTTAATGTGATTCCAACCAATATTAAACCCCCACAGGGTTTAGCACTGATAAAATTCTCTGACAGTTTCGACACTGATATGTCATATCAATTAAGAGAAAAAAACTCCACCACCCTGGAGGACATGCAGAAAAGCACGATAAGTGTGGAGGCCAACCTGTTGGCTAAAAGGGCATGGCAGAGGATCGAAAGGAGAGTCATGATTGAAGAATAACCTTCCACATATTCTTCTGATGCGAAATTGGATTCCTTAGCTAGAGCAATGGAAAGGATGATGGAGAGACTTACTGTATCTGAAAGAAATCCTCGTAGAGAAAATCAACCTGCTCCACAAATTCAGAATCCTAACTTCAGAAGAAATCCTCAAATTAGGCAGAGAGATCCCATGGATCAAAGAGAACAGAGGGGCCCTGATCAACAGATCCAAACACCTCTACAAGAAAATTATGCTGATGAAGGAGAAGAGGTAATTGAAGAATTGGAGGACACACACATAAACCTCATGGGCATTCACAATAACGAAGCTATTTTCCTGACTCAGGAAGAGCAAGAACTTTTCCTTCTTTCTCAAACGCAGGTGAGCGAAGAAGCTAAAGAGACTGAACAACAGGCATTTGAAAATGCCATTATGGAGGTACACAGGTAGTACAATTTGCAAAGTAAGAAGACAGATGGAAATTCCCCAAAAAAGGTAACAATGAAGAAAGTGGTCGAAACCAAGAAAGCCCCTGAGCCTTCTGCTAAGAAGATCCCTGAGAAAGGCAATGTTGAAGATCCAACAAAAAGAAACCTTACCATTTTACAAAGATCAACACAGACTGAGGTTTCATCAACCAACCCACCAAATACTTTTGTCCAGAAGAATATGGTGGACAAATAAGAATTGTTGAGCCAAAGCAGAGCTCCTACACCTTTCAGCCTCGAAGCGGAACTAGCCAAAGTGAAAATTCCCATTCCCCTTTCCGAGTTGATGAGTAATAACACTTATTGATCGCAGGTGATCAAAGCGCTAAGCATTGAACCTAATATGGGCACGAAGGCCTTAACCGTTGGATCGGTGAATCATTCAGACATGGTGAATCTCATTGATGATCAACCTGAACTCTTGTTTGTCCCTAAAGTTGATGGTCAGACTGACAATGGTGTTGTCGCTCCCTTTTACATCAGCCTTAATATACACGACCTAATTTTTCATAATGCTATGTTAGATTCAGGTGCTTCCCATAACCTGATGCCTAAAGCAGTGATGGAAAAAATGGGACTCGAGGTCACCAGAACTTACAAGGACTTACACTCTTTTGACTCCAGCAAAGTCATATGTATCGGATTGATCAAGGACTTATGTATCACTCTAGTTCATATTCCAGCAAAAAGCATGGATATGGACATTGTGGTTGTAGACATTCCCCCAAAATATGCTATGTTGTTGTCCAGGTCTTGGGGGGCCAAGTTGAAAGGTACTTTGTAGCTGGATATGTCATATGCCACCATCCCAGTATTCGGGCAACAGAGAAGACTATACAAAGAGATGTTGATGAAATATATGGTTAGCAACCAAGAAAATCCACATAACTATCCTCTGTACTTTGCACATTCTGACCTATATTCCTTCATTCTATATAATGACGGCGATACGGGAGAACAAATCGCTCAGTTGGAAGAAGATACATTTGATCTGAAATAAGGCCAAGAAATCACCGAGGCTGAAAGAAAGAAAAATGTGAAAAGTGAATAATTGCCAGCATATTTATGGAGCATGGACTTCGATGGAGCTGTAAGCAAAGAAGGAGCTAGAGCAGGAGTTTGGTTGCACAATCACAAATCCAGGTATTCGAAAAACCATTCTTACAAATTAAATTTTCAATGCACTAACAACATTGCCAAGTACGAAGCTTTGATGCTCGGTCTGAAACTTCTAAAGAAAGTTGGTGCCAAACAAATCATGGTAAGAGGCGATTCTGAAATAATTATCAAACAAATCAAAGGTGAGTATGCAACAGAACATCCCCATCTCAGAGCTTATAGGAATGTTGTTTTGTATGCCCTTAAATGTTTCATTGAAGTTGATTTTCAAGTGATGCCTAGGGGACAGAATATTTTAGTAGATGGTTTAGCTACGTCGGCAACTACATGAAATATACCTTTTCATTCCACTCACCCATACACAGTGGAGGTAAAGTGAAAACCGACTGTCCCGGACAACATCAGATACTGGCAGGTATTTGGGAACGATGATCAAATTGAAGATTTTCTACAATGTAAAAATGATTTTGAGTGTACAAACATAGACTTAGAAAATGAGGATGAAAACGTAAATAAATTTGATTTTGGAAATCACAGTGTAAAGAAAGTAGATTCAACAGAGTTAGGTGAAGATGAGATAGAATCTAATGTTTTGCATTTAAAGAGTACTGTATTACCGAGGGGTTTAGTTATGTTAGAAGACTTATTTGATTTTAATAGTGTAGCTAAAAAACCTAAAATAGAAGCCAATGCGAAAGAGGTTGAAGACGTTAAAATAGGGATAGAAGAGAAACCCAGGATAGTAAAACTTTATAAATCCTTACCTCCTGAGTAGAAACTCAAATACATTGATCTTTTCAAGGAATATTCATGTGTGTTTGCTTGGGGATATGAAGATTTAAAATTTTATGACATGAGCATTATACAACATAGGATCCCGGTAAAAGAAGATCAAAAACCTTTCAGGAAGAAACTTAGGAGAATCAATCCCAAGTTACTTCCCCTGATAGAAAAAGAAATTAAAAATATTTATGATGTTAAAATCATAGTTCCCTTACGATTTTCCAAATGGGTTTCAAATCTGGTCCCAACCCGAAAGAAGTCTGGGGAAATCAGGCTTTGCATTGATTTCCGAAACCTGAACAAAGTTTCTCTAAAGGACAACTACCCATTGCCAAAAATGGACCACATATTACAGAATGTTGTTGGATCCAGCCGAATCTCCTTACTGGATGGTTTCTCGGGCTGTAACCAGGTTCTCGTTCACCCAGATGACCAAGAGAAAACAACCTTTACAACACCTTGGGGTACCTTCATGTACGTGAAAATGCCTTTTGGGTTGATGAACGCTGGGGCCATTTTCCAAAGAGCAATGGACATCACTTTTGTGGAAGAACTTGGCAAATTTATTGTCATTTATCTGGATGATGTAACTATGTATTCCCAATCCGATGATGATCCCTTACGACATCTCAGACGAGTATTCGAGAAATGCAGGAAATTTGGGATTTCTCTGAATCCTAAGAAAAGCCTTTTCGGAATAGAGGAAGGTAAACTGTTGGGGCACATAATCTTTAAGGACAATTAATATAGACCCCAGCAGAATCGAGGCCATTCAGAAATTAGAACACCCAAGGAATATCAAAGAGTTACAGTCTTTCATTGGAAAAATAAACTTTCTGAGAAGATTCATACCCAACCTGGCTGAGATTCTCAGGAACATCACAAACATATTAAAAAAGGACACAAAAATAAAATGGGACATTGAATCTAAGCAGTCTTTTGAACAAGTTAAACGTGCACTCACACAGGCTCCAGTCTTGATCAGTCTTGATTTCACCAAAGATTTTTACCTTTTTTCATTCGCTTCTGAACATACCATTGCAACAGTATTACTGCAGAAAAACAACAAAGGGTATGAACATCCCATATCCTTTTTTAGTAAAGCGTTAAGAGATGTTTCTTTGAATTATAAAATAATGGAGAAACAAGCTTTTGCCCTGGTGAAAGCCATAAAAGATTTTAGAGTATATATTCTCCATTCCCACACCATCGCTTATGTTCTGAATGCAATAGTAAAAGACATTTTAACTCAGGACAACCCAGATGGCCGAAGAGGAAAATGGATTGCTATCATTCTGGAATATGACATAGATATTAAGCCTACTAAATTGATTAAAGGTCAAGGTCTAGCAAAGTTAATGGTTGAATCCAATTTCCATGCTCTTGATATTAATTTCTTAGCTGCAATAGATGAACAGGGAGAGCAGGCTACTCCAAGCGTGAAAGAGGTATTTCTGAACTCTCCATGGTACATAGACCTGATATTTGTTTTGCATAACTTACAAGCTCCCCCTGGTTTGACCAAAACTAAAGCTAGGTTTTTGAAATTGAAAGCATTAAAATTTTTCATTTTAGAAGGAAATCTATATTGGAAGGATCTTGGAGGTATTTTGTTGAATTGTCTATTAAAATATGAAGCTGACAAAGTATTGTAGGATTTTCATGCAGGAGACTATGGTGGTCATATAAGATGGAAGACCACAACTAATAAAATTCTCAGAGCTGGGTTCTATTGTCCTACGTTGTTTGTTGATGTGCATAAGAAAGTGACTTCGTGTCATAAACGCCAGGTGTTCAAGGGAAAAAAGAAGCTTCTTCCTTTGCCCCTGAAACCAATCTCTGTTGAAGCTCCTTTCCAACAATGGGGATTAGACTTTATCGAAGAAATACATCCTCCCTCTTTGGGCCAGCATAGGTGGATTCTTACTTCCACAGACTATTTCACAAAATGGATAGAAGTTGTACCAAGCATGCAAGCTAATGATTCTGTCATTATTAAATTTCTTGAAAATAATATCTTGTCTCATTTTGGATGTCCTAGAAAGATTATAACTGACAATGCAGCTACTTTTTTATCTAATAATCTCATAGACTTTTGAAACCAGTATCATATTGGTTTGGGTCATTCCACATCTTATTACCCTTAGGGAAATGGGCTGGCGGAGTCATCCAATAAGACCTTGGTGAACATTATTAAGAAGACTTTGCAAGAAAACAAAAAATCATGTCATAACAAGTTGTTTTTCACACTATGGGCCGACAAACTGACCACCAAGAGGTCAATTGGTATGTCACCATATCAGCAGGTCTATGGCACTGAAGCATTTTTTCCCACTTCTTTAGGATTTCCTGTAATGAAATTGCTACAAGATATGCAGGTCAAGCCGAACGATTCCCAAAAAAGGATAAACCAGATGATCCACTTACAACAGTCCAGAGAATAAGTATACAACAAAACTTAGGTTGTCCAAGAAATCATCAAAAACATCTTTGACAAAAGAACTAAAGAGGATGACTTTGAGCTAGGTGACTTGGTTCTGAGATGGGATGCCCGAAATGAAGATAAGGGGAAGCATGGAAAATTCAACATTCTATGGAAGGTACCTTTCATAATTCAAGCGTTCAGAGGAAATAATGCCTTCTTGCTCAACAACAATGATGGGACCAATTTGCCAGGAGGACCTGTAAATGGTAGAATGTTGAAGCATTATTCACCTCCTCAATAGGGACATTCAATCACACTTTTCCATTGTACAAACCATTTTCATTTTGCTTACAAGTTTTTGAGTGAAATAACTTTGATTAGATGGTTTAATCCCATGGAGAAGGCCCTAAGCCACTAAACATTGTCTTCCAATTTTCAAAAATAAAACCAATCAAGCAACAAAGGCAACTATGGAGAAAGTTTTTTAGAACATCAGGAATCAGGATTCTTTGCACTTCACAAGGAGAGTACCATCCCTAGGTGGAGATGTTGTTATAACCCTATAATTTATAGGATCAACTGGTGAATGAAATGTTATCTCTTTAAGTGTTTTTGTTTGTCAAATGATTTTCCATTTTGCAAATAATTTGAGAAAAACAAAAAGAAAAAGAAAAAGAATAAAAGAGGGCATAAAAGAGATTCAATAGAGCCCCATGCAATAACAATGATTTGGTCCATACCGTTCAAGCATGGCCGAGTTCTTTTAAATTGATGTTGATAGGAGTAGTGAATAAGCTTGGCTAAACTGTTTAATCTTAGCCAAGTGATTTAGGTTAGTTAGTGAATAAATCTAACCAAATTGCCTAATATTGGTTAGATAACCCCAGGATAGAGTAATTTCTTAGTCCAACAGTTTAATCTGGACTAATTGTCATAGGTAATTAAGTTAGAGCATAGGGTAGTTTTCTTTATCTCAATAAAATAAGCATGATGATCCATGTTGAACCATATCTTTGAGGTTTAAAGGCTTGATGTTTAACCCCCATGGTGATAAAGACATGGAAAGATTGGGCAAACCTACAAAATGCATTTATCCTAAGTTTCTAAGAAAATATGTTTGTGCGCTCATTGAATAAAGACCGCACACCAATGAATGGCTAGAAAGAAGGCACCCAGATCTACGGTTGACAAGTCTTTCTGGACCCCCCAACCTTTCTACCTTTAACAGTGGGGGGGGGGTCCAGAATCACAGATAATAAAGGCACACATCTAAATGGCTGAGGTTCCAGTGCATTTATCAATGGCTGAGATTGAATTCTGGACCCCCCCGACCGTTCTACTTTTAATGGTGGGGGGGGCTTCGAAATGTTGGTTAAATATTGCGCACAGATCTATGGTTGAAAAGAAGGCACACAAATCAATGGCTCATGGTTTTTTTCGGATCCCTCTGACCGATCTGTCTTTAACAGAGGGGGTGGGGTCCATAATGGATTGTTTTCTGGTGGGCCCCTTATCTCTACGTGGTAGGAATCCATTGGTTATGAATCCCACCACCTCCCACGGTCTGACATACCCTATCACCCCATGATGTCATTTTCCATGTCCTCCCCTAAAGATCATATCTCATTACTCTGTCAATCCTCTCACCCTGTTAAAATTCCCTTCACCATGGTCAAGTCCCAATCAATACCCACCATGTCACCCAGTAATATTCTTTAGTCCTTGTCACCTGCCATCTCATGCTTTAAACGACCCGTTGGCCATTTATTACTGGCTAACTTATTTGTTAGCCTACTGACCTATCTCCCATGCCCAACGGGTATCCGTTTGCTCAAAACTACCTTCACCCTTCATTCCCTCATCATTTACCCTATCACCGCACCAGAGAACTTTTCCCATTTTCCTCTCCATTATAGTCAGTTGCCCAAAGCCACAGTCATCCCCACTAACCATTTTTTTTTACTTGTTGGTATTGTTACAATGATGGTGTCTAAATCAAAGAAAATAGAGGCCAAGGAAAATCCTTTCCTCTCACTTCCTGTCGACCTCGACATGATCCCTATGGCTGACAAAGGCCATTTAATCACATAAACCACATGCAAATTCGACTTCACAAATTTACAGTAGTGGCTAAAGGATGTTTTCTTGGACTAAAGTGATGAAATTGGGCTCTGGGAGTCAAACCTTCCCCTGTATCTTTTCCCCCAAGTTCACCATTTCCCTGAATTTGCCCTCAAATGCCAAGCCCATTACATCCCCAACCAGAGAGACATAGTGTCCTCATCAGGAGAAAATATTTTCCTCATTACACCTAAAACCATTGACCAGATAATGCAGATACCCAAAGCCGAATCCGTCTCACCGTTCAATCTTGAAATTATCACAGAACTGTATCAGAAATTATCATTCCCCCAAAGAGATCAGATTTTCAAGATTTTTCTCCCATGGGCCGCTCAGCTCCCCACTACAAATCCTCTGTATCCTTCATCCCTATTCTCAGTGAAGGGAAACCAGGTCATCTCGTCGCTCTGCACCCTCCTTGGGTATTTTTTAGATCAATGGGTGGATGAACCCATATTGGGTTTTCTGTCCATTTTCTCCACAAATGAGAGACCCACCACTCAGTTCAACTACAACACCTTCCTGGCAGACAACATTCATGAGCAATTCTAAACTTTCGCCACAGAAGGCATGTTCTATTATTCCTCAATACTGGCTTACATGTTCATATTCTTTCAAGGGGACAAATTCTCCTTTTTGATGCAGAAGATGGACAAGGATGGGAGGCCACAGGTGGTGATAATGTGGACTTAGCTGCTCAGACACAACTCTACAGAATTCAGCTTCAAACAATTTATCGAGCAGTTCTACCATCCCGTGGTGAGCATGATCAGTGGAAGACTTGAGACGAGAATAAATGAGGAAATTCAGAAGATATTACACCTTTCAGACCTTGCAAAAGTAGGGGACTGGTACCTATACCAGGACCACACAAAGATCAGAGTGTATGGGTGCAAATTGGCTCCATACAAGTTACCAGAGTATCTTCCTGTGAGGATATTTTCCCTGGAGTACATAAGGAAAATGATCAATTCAGAGGACATACATTTTGTGTCTCTAAAAAAGAAGCAACAACTTAGGATCAAAGGACAAATAGGATCATTCATCTACAATAGACGAGGCAATAGGGAGGAAGCAGATAGACTGTTAAAGGAGATGAAGTTTTTTGTTAGCTTCATATGGTATTATGACCCCTGCGGGATAATTTCAGAGATGAGGATTAAAAATAAGAATATCCCATATGTTCATACATCCAGGCCTGAGATAGAGAAGTTCTCCAACCAGACAGAATGGGAGCCAAACACCCTGGTTGAGAAAGAATAGTAGGACCTTTCGATCACTATCTCACAGATGACTACACCACAGGTTCCCAAGGAGAAAAGGCCTAGGAAGGACACTTTACCTTCCATCACTGAAGTATTGTCTGAAGAGTTTCAATTACACACCAAGAGGCCAAAAACTAGTCAGGCACCTGACACAGATGGTGAAAAGGGAATTCCAGTAATACAAAGGGACGTTTTAACAGGATTCTCACGTGTTATTCATTGGTGATGTTTTCTTTTCTATGTTGAATGTTATTCTTGCTCAGTTGTCATATTGTTTTCTAATCTAATCTTTTAAAAGTAACGCACGTTGCAGGATTTATCTTTGTATACCATGTTTCAGACTTTGAGAGATTTTAATGT
>SNQJ01S0056612.1:27952-43759 GCA_010110895.2 Picea sitchensis | reverse complement strand
ATCTTCTTTTGTCAAAGTTCCATTGACACTCATGGGTAACCAAGCGATTCTTCCACATAAGGTTATCAATTTCCCTCTTAATAATCCTATTCCTCCTAGTGAAGGGATCATAGCAGGCCTTCCTAGGGTTTCCCAAGTGCTTTCTGTCATGATATTCACCTGTGTTTTCTCATCCAGAACATAGTCAATGTCGAAATCTCCTATTCTTACTTCGATTTGCTCCTTCTATTTTAAGATCTCTGATAAGGTGACATATTTATGTTCATTCGGGGTCTCTTTCATCTGTATTAATACTTTCTCTGATTCTTTCTGGGGTTCTATCATGATCTCAGTTTCTTGACCTTTCTCATGGTCTTCTTGTCCCATATTCATGTTTTCAAGATTAGCAATCACTCTAGGGAAATCCAATACTTCATGGTCCATATCTTTACAGCAAAGACAACTAGTTTTCTTACCATGGAAATCCTTAGCAATATGTCTCGGTCTTCTGCAACTGTAACAAAGGGTTAACCCTCTCTTTCTTTTAAATTATCCCCATCCTTTCCTGTACTGCACACTAGGATCAAAGTAGCTAACCTGCAAGAAATTCTTTCTGGGATCCTACATCCATTTGTTAGTCCAAACATCCTTTATATGCATAGGTATAACATATCTTTCACTATTCTTATCAGATCTATTCATATCAAGCCTTCTTTCATCTATCAATGCCCTAGTTTTCAAGCTAGGACAGAATTTATCAAACATACCTAGATTCATACTTTGAAACAAAAAATTCCACTTATCTTACCTCTACAGAACACAAATCTTTCAGATCTAGAACTTTTCACTATTCTTACCTTTATCAGAGCACATAGCTTGCATATCTTACCTCATAAATTCTTACTTTTACCTTTCTTAGAGAACAAAGCTTTCAGATCTTGCTTCTTTTCTTCAGATCCGACCTCTTTTCTTCATATTGAGCTTCTTTAATTTATCACAGAGCTCTATAAGTCAAGTATAATATTGCGCACTAGGGCACAGATCTATGCACAAAGATTCCATAGTTTTAGGATGAACCTTTGCACAAAGCTTCTTCTTCTTTAGTTCCCAGCAATCATAGTTTCAGGTCTTGGCAACAGAACCATTTGTTGGCACGGGGGCATACCTAGGGTTCAACACTCAAGAGAACACCAATGAAGCCCTAACTACCAGCCCTTTTGGAAACACCTATGAAGTAGATGAAGTCTCACCCGAGGTAGAGGCAGAGGTGGTTTTAAGACTCAAGTGTCTGCAACCTTAACTAAGACACAGATCTATAATTATATCACTTACAGAGCACTTAGCATCAATCATTCATTACTATTCAATCACTATTCTACTTCGCAAATAGAACAGAGCATCGTAGAATTCACTTAGATCTAATATATTTTTAAGCACTTAACAACAGTAAAATAGATCGTATCTGGTAGATCAAGAACAAATCATATTCCTACATATCAAATCTAACATTCATACACATTATTATCACTAAGCATAAATAGATCTATCTAATCATCTCAAAGCACTTAGCAACCAAAGACATAAACACATCAAGCCAAAGCAAAAATCATAACACACAGTATTTACATGGTTCACCCCCACCCTGGGGCTACGTCCACCAACTCTTCTTCTTTATTAGCTTCTTCAATCGGTTATAGCATAGAACCACCAAAACCTTACTCCGTGTAGGACAAGAGATCTGCATAGCTCGCTAGATCCTCCTTCCTCGAGTAGATATCAACATGCATCATTTCATGACCTCTTGAAAGGACATTCACTTAGCTCTGCAAGTCTCACACAGTATGCACAGAGCCAAATCACACAGATCTACTTTTTCACATAGCAATTACGACCCTTTATCACATAGTTGCACTACTACTTCTATCTATCCTAGGCATCTATTTATATATTACAAAATAGGCCTAAACATGGGTAAACCCATGGGTCGATATCCCATCCCCATTACATTATCCCATAAACCCAAAAAGGACCCAAAAAGGGGCCAAGATTCCACAATCTCCACTTCAACTTGCACTCTTCCTTCGAAAGGCTGTCGAAGTCCCAAAATGGTCAAACATGAACAAGTAACTCCCAAAACTTGGTCAAGGGCCAACAACACTGGTCTCAAACTTGCATGGTTGTTGAAGGTCAAGGCGAGCATTAGCACAATGTCGATCTTTAAAGTGTTGAAGGTCAAGGCGAGCATTAGCAAAATGTCGATCTTTAAAGTGTTGAAGGTCTTCTGCTAGCTTCCTTCCCACTGAAAGACCTGTCTCATCTCAAAAAATTCATTCTTATGTAAAGGATCAAGAACATTAACAAAATTAGACTTCTCATGGAATTCCCCCTTTACAATCGTGAGTACAATATTTGTGTTAGTGTTTATAACTCTTTTTACATGGCCTGAACTAAAAATGTTGATTTGTCCTTTATGTTGTGAGCTTTAATGATGTATTCCACTCCAATTTTGTAAGATGGTATTTGTTTTCCTTTTGAAAGAAGATAGACTTTCTATCATATAGATAGGGATTCCCTAATACAATACCACAAACATCCAAAGGAACCACATCTAGATCCACTTCATCTATCATCTCAGAAGCAATAACAAACCTCAACCTACACTACTTAGTGACATTTAACTTTTCTTTATTAGATACCCAACCGAGAGGGTAAGGTTTATGATGAGGCCTTGTGGTTAGCTCCAATTTTTTAACAAGTGTCTATGATATTAAATTGAATTGGGAACCTGGATCAAATAATGTGTCTATCTTCGTATGTTTCGATACAACTCTTATGTGGAATAGTGCACTTCTACTTCTATCATCATCATGTGATTCATTTAAAGAACTTGAACATGCATAAAAGGAATCTTTACATTGCATCCCAACTGTTGTGATCCTTTCTTCATCACCTGAATCGAAACCAAGATCATGTTTCACTATAGCAATGGTCTTTGGCTTCCCCCTGCCTCCAAACTGCTTTGGCATTAACTCTGGATGTAGTTTCCAACAATGTTCACTGTCATGACCAGTTTTCTCGCAATGGATGCAAGAGGGTTTTCCTTCTTCCTTCTTTGTTGCAATTGTCCTCTTTTCCTTCCCATTTCCTTTCCCATTGAAATGGTTTTTAGAGTGATTGAATGGATTTTCCTCCTATCCGTTCTTACCCTTGCTTTCAAGGTGAGTGGCTTGCACACAAACTTCATCAATAATAGTGGGGTTAAACAATAATAAAGTATGATGAATATAACTATGAAGTGCACCAATATAATTCATTAACGTTTCATAGGAATCTAAAGGAATGTTTAGTGAAAGTTCTTTCTTCCTAAATTCCTTTGTGAAACTTTGGACTGTTTGACCTTTACTTTTCCTTAAGGTTTTCCATCCCATCATTGCTTTATGTAAATACCCTGATGGATAAAATTGCTTCCCGGTCGCTGATTTAAATTCCGACCATGAGGAAAAAAGATTACCACACTTACTTCTGTTATGAAGCTTGCTCTCTCACCAAATGAGAGCAGTGCCTTCCAACCGAAGAGAAGCTAGTTGCACATTAAATTCCTCTTCATCAATATGTTGGACACGAAAATACACTTCAACCTGTTAGATCCAATTATCTAAGCTTTCAGGATTAGCATCTCCATTAAACGTAGGTAAAGAAAATTTTACATCAAGCTTTAATAATAGTTTATTAAAAGAGGCTTTATGGCTAGAATGATGAGAATGATGAGAATGGTCAGAGGAATAAGAACTAGAACTCAAAGGTGAAGATGGAGGCTCAAGAGGATATCCTCCAGCCCCTTGGTTTACCGAAGCATCATCATCTGCATGTGCTTCCTTTTTCTTCCCTTTCTTCTTCATCCTCTTCTTGTAATCTCCATACATTCGCTCGACCATTTCTGACATGTGATAAAAGACCATGTGAAAGTTTTTCTCCTGTTCATCACGCTTGTCCTCTTCTGCCATTTTCTTCCTTCTGGATACACGACCAACTTTGGGATTGAAATTCTGTAGAGTTCCTTCACCCTACTTATGCTTGGCCCTAGTAATCATTCACACTCAACAATTCAAGTCTAAGATGATAGCTCTGATACCAACAAGATCCGAGATCTTTTCATCGTGACTTATAAAGAATTGTATTAAATGAGCATAAATTAAAGTGCACCTTTAAAGAAGGAAAATTCAAAAATGAAGAGACATAAGCATCAGATATGAACAAAAAAACTTGATAAAGGAGTTCATCCTTGGTGGAATACATCTCTGGGTCCTTCTCTCAAATGGGTAATCTCTTTTATTAACTCAACAAAATAATTTGGAAAATACATGAATATACCTCATTCTGAAATCAAGCTGCAGAAATAATTCTCAAATTAGAAAACAAACATCACCATTGGATTTGTGGTGTAGAATTACCCAAAAATGACTGTCTCCATTCTCTGATCCGACTCTGTCACTCCCAGGCCCAAGAGAAAATTTGTCTCAGTTTTCGTACCCGCTACAACCTGCAATAATGATAGTACTTGTCTCGAAATCCATGCCCATGGATGTACGACCACGCCTCACCCCGGTGGCTAGTGAAAATCATCTTTAAAACAATTCTTGGTGGATAGATATTACAATGTGACCGTTGGGCGGATTGGTATGGGCGCTAAAGTTAAGTCGTTTGTTATGGGGAGGTCTTGGGGTCAAACCCCATGGGATCCCATTTTAGTTGTGTGGTTATAACTCCAACTAACTTTAGCGAGCAGATTCTATATTCGCTGGTAGTCACCAGATATGGCAAACCTCCACTAGATTTGGCAGGGTCCCACCATTATTTATTTTTGAATTTTTGGATACGAGTTGTCCTTGAGCAATTCAGAGATGCCATGTGTCGCCCGCTGATATGGCCACATGGAATATTCTTTTTGTTCCACCTTGATTCTTGATGTCACACCTAGTAATGGTACGAGACACGTGGCACTCTCTGGATGGTGCCACATGGTTTCTCCTGGGGGTGCCACATGACACTTTCTAATTGGCCCATGTGGACCCCTAAAAAGTCAATGGCGGGTGACATGTGGCAGCCTGTGGTGCTACTACGTGGCATACTAACATCAAAATATTGTATGATGATGTTACCCTACTGTTTCAGTTGCTGATGTCATGTTGACGTCAGCAGTGCGGATGATGAGGTGTCCCCTCCTGACTGGTCCTAGTTGATCACAACTTTGGCTGCGAATATCTTTCAAACCGTAACTCTGTTTGATGATCCATTTGCATCGTTAGAAATCTTGCGACATGCTCTTCGTGATCATGTCATTTTCACTGAGTTTTGGGCACTTTTATTTATTTTTCCTTTATCTATCTATTGAAGCCATTCTAAGTGTTCTGAGTTGCCTCTGTGAGTTCTGAGTTATTCTTAGCCTTATCTAGATCCTTTTTGGATCAACAAGGTATGGAAGATATTTGTGAACACTAGCACTATTTGGTCCTATATTTTATGTAGTGTGGTCCATCTCATGTACTGGACATCATATTTTCCCATGGGGTAACATTGCTCCTTGACCTCATCCATAAAAAAATCTCAAGTGGGCTTGGCCCAAAATATTCCAGACTCCTTTGTGGAACTTTGCTCCTAGTAAGCTTCCCACCAATGTTTGACATGGGGAAGATCCTTAAGGAGTGCAAAGGTGATATTTTTTGTAACATCCCCGGCCACCCATAGGCCGGGGCATGCTACCTTCAAGCCCACCCTTGGACTTTGTACTCTTATCGATACCTTCTTTAATTAATAAGAACGCATAAGGTACAAGATTTAACGACATGCACAACAATATCTAGCAAGCATGCATAATCTAAGATTTAGTTAGATGATAATTAAAATACACAGGGGAATACATTCAAACACAGATAATAATATCACAACAGACAGAACTTATATTTATAAAAAGGTGACACCAACTGCCTGTAGACCAAGGATGTTCCACCCAACCGTAGACACCACTAATCCAAATCTCAACAACAATGTCACCCCCGAGCCAAGGATATGAATCCACAATGACAGTTCTAGAGTGTACTTGGGTTCTCAAACCAGTCAGGTCTCAAGCTCTCATAGGTTTCCCAATACCCACAACAATCACAGTACCCATATCTCTTGTACCTAGCCTGTATCGTCCTAAGAGAATGGACCTACACCCTTCTCTTCCACACAGTCCCTCAAGCAGTCCCTCTCCTTTATTATGGGGCCTCCAACACAGTTGGTCCAGAATCTCAATGCTGGAACTCTCAGGACTCACAGTTGTGATCAAAACAGGGCATAGGCCAATGCATCTTAGACATGCAGGCCCCAAGTCATGGCTAGATTGCACCTGTTAGCATTGAAAGTCACACTTTGACTGCTAAAGTGTAAGCTCAACACCCATCAGAATGTAAAAGATAACTTTGGTTTTGAATAGGTGGATCAACAAGATGGATAAAGAAAGATAGAGGGTTGCAAATTGTATATCATTAGGCTACACCAATGGGAAATGAAGTCAAAAACATCCTACTCATTGAAGGCACAAAAGATACTCAACAGAAAACAATATAATATGTTGATAGGTGGAAGAATGAAGAAGGAAAACATAAGATATAATGTTCACTAAACAGAGATCCTCTCAAGTTAATGAATCAACACATACTTGAATATAAACAACGACTGATGGGCAAAATACAATAGATCCTCTGCTGCTTAGGGATCCATAAATCATTGACAGCCTTTGATCCTCAAATCTGCAACATATTCAAATAAGAAGAAATATAAACAAAAGGGTTACAATCTGAAATCATATCTCTCATGAGTCTCCAATAGTAATAATGCTTACAATCATAAAATGCCCACGGGCTTACAAATGAACACACATAAGAAAATTGCCTGCTCCTACTCTCTCTAGCCTCTCTTGGCTCATGAATCCACTTCTTCAATAGATATCTCCTTCCTTAAATAGAAAATAGCATCCAAATAACCTTAGTATGTCGAATCCCATATCCTCCATTAGATTCTAATCCTTGGAGATAGGTGGCAACAATCAAAGAGACAAAAATCCAACAAACTACTAATTTTCAGGAATTTGTTGGAAGTCATTAATAAATTATTTCCACCTCATGCATGAGGCCTTTGATGGAGATAAATATTAGGTGTAGGTTTCCATTGACATCTAACGGATCCTTGAGAATCCATTCAAATCCTCTTTGATAGGTGGCAACCTCCCAACAAGGCGAATACCAAAACCGTGACTGCTACAGGAAATTAGGTAGCGCCGGTGTGCAGATTTGGTAGCCCTAATTCTATGTCTAATATCTCTCAAAAAATAACACATTTTGAAAAAATTAGAAAGGTTTTTTTTATTTGGAATGTTATGAACAAAAACCTCCTGCATTTTAAAAAAAAACCTTCTCAATTATTCACAATACAAGTTTTAAGTTAGTGACTCAAAACTGGTAAAATAAATCTGCACAATTCGTTTTCTGCCAGAATTTAGGTAGCGCCCACCTGTTTGTTTGCGTGCGATTGGGTAGCGCATATACATGAGTGATTTTTATTCTTGAACTTGGAGATTGGGCATAACCCAATATAATTTCAATTTTCTCCAAAATAAATAAAATATCCCATAACAATTGTATTCATTTGCCAAAATGAATAATGAAGGATTTATGCAACGTTGAGGCATAAACCAATCTTGTGCTAACATCGGCTCCATGGGGGATAGAGTCCTCCCTGTCAGGCTCTGAGAAGTCTTGTAGTTTCAATGCCTTATCCTAGGGATGCTCACAACCTTTAACCTCTGCAATCTGCTTTGATCTGTGAACTTCAACTGAAACCAAATGCAAATGAAAACTGAAACTGACAAAAATGATGAAAATGATGCTTGTTCAACAAGCTTATTGCACACATCTACTCTAATTACTGGTAAAATGAAGAATTCAAGTTACATGAAACAACCAATGAAGCCATTTCATCATTTTTTCAACTGTTTGAAGCTTTGAAATGTGCTTCCTTAAGCACCAGAGATAATTCTTACTTGAAGGCACGTCAAAGAAACATTTGGCACCTTCAAAGAAACATTTGGCAATACACTTTCCATTGAAAAAATCAATGAGCCTAGGCCCACTTTTTGCTTGCAGACATGCTGCAAATGGATCATGAAAAACATCATCAATACTTGCCCCCACGACATTGCTTTGTGTAAAAAGGAAAAGTATTGCATTAGGTCCTTCCTCCACTATTCTTGGTTGTTGTATGGCTTGCTGATTTTCTGATTCATCCTCAATGCATATGGCCTTGGTCCACTCCTGGTCATGAGGTGTATTAGGAAAAAGGCTTAGTGATGGTTGTCTTTCTTTAATTTCAATCTTTCTCATATGATCACATGGCATTTGATCTTGGCTGCTTGATGAAACTGAGCTTGTGTCTTCAAGAGGAATAGGGGGTTGATAGGGAAGTTCATCACAAATAGAAGTGCTTGGGAAACTACATTCTTTTTTCTTATCTTCTGATTGTGAGGGATATTCTTCATAGCTTGGCTTATGGTCCCAATTTCTCAGTTTTTCACCCTCTAAAATTAGATTATCATCTTTGTCTTCTTTTTCAGCAACAAAAATATGACATTGGGGTTGAAACAAGCTAGTGTTGTTTTGATGTGAAGGGTACTTCTCTGATATAAGGTATTCAACAGACTATTCATGGAAATAATCTTCATAATCATCATACAAAGGTGAATCAATGACCATTTGACTATTAATGGCTAAGAGGATTAGTACAATAGCTGGGACAACTGGTTGTTCAGTAAAAACATCCTCATAGTCAGCAAAACTTGGCAAATCATGGCACACTAGTTCATTAACAATTGGAGGGATTAAAACAAAAACTGGTAAGATATGAATTCGTTCATGACAAGATACAACACTATTCTCGTGATGAAATAAATCTGAACCTAATATGACCTCTTGAATTAAAGAATCGAGAAAAGAAGGAGAAAGGGAAATGATGGATTGTCCATATTGATCTTTCTCTTGGGGACCTAGATTTTGACATGAATGATGCATTTGTTCTTCAAATTTAGGAAAAGCATTATGAAACTCATCATCT
Organism: Picea sitchensis; assembly: GCA_010110895.2. Taxonomy (NCBI): domain Eukaryota; kingdom Viridiplantae; phylum Streptophyta; class Pinopsida; order Pinales; family Pinaceae; genus Picea; species Picea sitchensis. The sequence continues at coordinate 34,633 of SNQJ01S0056612.1, read as the reverse complement.
AAGTCTTTCTCTCTATAATCATCCCCTTCATCATCACTGCTAGAAGAATAACTTGTTAAATCCTGAATATATGATGCATACCCCTCACAACAATTCTCAAAAATTCTTTCAGCTGGATGAATTATCTTGCAATGAGAATAAAAAACATCATGAAAGTCCTTCAAATAGGAAATACTAGAAGCAAGGAGTGTTATATACCATTTCCTTGCATCACCTTCCAATGAATACATGAACATTTTCATCAATATATCTTCATGATGGATGTCAAGTTGTTGCATTAAAGCATGAAATTCATGAACATGCTCAAAAGGGTTGCCATCGTCACCTTCATAAAATCTGGGCAGAAGATCTTGCCATTTATCAATTTGAGGCACAGGATGTGGATAACCATCTATGGCTGAGAAATTGAGTGGGGCAAACCTCTTGGCCAGGACAACCTTCATTTCCATTTAATTTGTCTCATCCCCAGTGGAGTCGCCAACAGATTCTGGACAATGGAGTCACCATGGTGAATGTGCAGTCTTGAAGGTGTCCAACTTTAGTCACCATCTAAAGATGGAGTTGTGCAGTGTCATTCTTCCCAGGGAGCTTTTCAATCAGCTCAAATATGCCCCCGGTAGTGGTGCCAATTATGTTAGAAATGAATGTCACACTTTGATTGCTAAAGTGTAAGCTCAACACCCATCAAAATGTAAAAGATAACTTTTGTTTTGAATAGGTGGATCAACAATATGGATAAAGAAAGAGAGAGGGTTGCAAACTGTAGATCATTAGGCTACACCAATCGGCAATGGAGTCACAAACATCGTACTCATCGAAGGCACAAAAGATGCTCAACAGAAAACAATATTATATGTTGATAGGTGGAAGAATGAAGAAGGAAAACATAAGATAGAATCTTCACTAAAAAAATATCCTCTCAATTTAACGAATCAATAAATACTTGAATATAAACAACGACTGATGGGCAAAATACAACAGATCTTCTACTGCTTAGGGATCCATAAATCATTGACAAACTTTGATCCTCAAATATGAAATATATTCATATAAGAAGAAATATAAAAAAAATGGTTACAATATGAAATAACAACTCTCATGAGTCTCCAATAGCAGTAATGCTTACAATAATAAAATGCCCACAGGCTTACAAATGAACACACACAGGAAAATTGCCTGCTCCTACTCTCTCTAGCCTCTCTTGGCTCATGAATCCACTTCTCCAATAGAGATATCCTTCATTAAATAGAAATCGCATCCAAATAACCTTAGGAGGTTGAATCCCATCTACTCCATTGGATTCTAAGCCTTGGAAATAGGTGGCAACAATCAAAGAGACAAACATCCAACAAACTGCTAATTTTTAGGAATTTGTTGGAAGTCATTCATAAATTATTTAAACCTCATGCATGAGGCCTTTGATGGAGATAAATATTAGGTGCAGGTGTCCCTTGACAAATAAATAATCCTTGATAAGCCATTCGAATCCTCCTTGATAGGTGGCAACCTCCCAACAAGGCGAATACCAAAACCGTGACCGCTACAGGAAATTAGGTAGCGTCGTTGTGCAAATTTGGTAGCGCCACTTCTATGTCTAATATCTCTCAAACCATAACACAGTTTGAAAACATGAGAGAGGTTTTTGTTATTTGGAAAATTGTGAACAAAAACCTCCTCCATTTTTCAAAAATACCTTTTCAATTTATCACAATACAAGTTTTACGTTAGTGACTCAAAACTGGTAAAATAACTCTGCACAATTCGTTTTCTGCTAGAATTTAGGTAGTGCCTGCCTGTGTGTCTACATGCGATTGGGTAGTGAAAATACATGAGTGATTTTGATGCTTGAACTTGGATACTGGGCATAACCCAATATAATTTCAATTTTCCCCAAAATAAATAAAAATATCCCGTAACAATTGTATTCATTTGCCAAAATGAATAATGAAGGATTTATGCAATGTTGAGACATAAATCAATCTTGTGCTAACAACACCAGCGACCATTATAGCCAATTATCCTATGGATAATTCTCAGTAGTTCCTTTCCCTTTTCGAATCCAAGACGTAGGTGACGATGGATCAATGGATGGGTAAGTGAGTGCATGGAAGCACACGAGGGAAAATGAATGAACATACAAAAAATCAACAAACAAGCCATCAGTCCAATGACCAACCCCACAATCAGATCGAGGATGGGTTTAAGTATCTCTCGTGGGGAATCAAGAACCTCATGGACTTCCCCAAGAATTTCACGTAACCGATCCCCTTCCTTACAAAAAAAGGGTAATTCAAATAGGAATAAACACTTAGCCCCTCAAGCCCACTCTCTTGTGGAATCATAGCCCCCTATAACTCTTGTCCTTGTCTGTCTAGTAGCCAGTGATGTGTTTATTATTGATAATGATAAAAAACATTACATGTCTTGGGCACACTGGCCTTTTAATAATTGTTTGGCCACTCTGGCCTCTCAGCATTGTAACAATACATTATTTAAAATGGGGTTCAAAACCTGGGGTGTTACATCCCTTCCCCCTTATTTTGGCACTGTCCTCAATGCATATACAAAATAGAGATAAAAATCTCAAATTTATTCAAAAAGTTGTGGGTACTCTACCCGCATGGAATCTTCATGATCCCAGGTAGCATCTTCAGGAAAGTAGTAGGTCCCCTGAACTTTTACCATCTCTATAACTCGATTCCGAAGAATTTTGACTTTTCTGTCCAATACCCGCACTAGCTGAACCTGAAAATCTCCCTCTGTCTCTACCTGAATCAGACGCTAATCAATAACATGGTTAGGATCATGTACATATTTTTTTAGTAAAGATACTTGAAATACATTATGCACATTCATGGAAGTAGGCAATGCAAGCATGTATGCAACTAGCCCTATTCGATCCAATATTTCAAATGGACCACAGAATCAAGCTGCCAACTTTGTACAACTACCCAATTTTAAAGAGATTTTCTTGGGATTCACTTTCAAAATTACATGTTCCCCTACTTTAAATTCTCTAGTTGTCTTGTTCTTGTCTGCATAAACTTTTTGTCTGTCCTGAGTTGCCTTTAAATTCTACTTGATCTTGACCACTTGGTCTTCTATGTCCTTGAGAAACTCCGGCCCAAGTACCACTCTATCTGTTGGGTTGTCCCAGCTTACTGGAGTATCACATTTCCTACCGTACAAGGCTTCAAATGGGCTCATTCTCAATGGATCTTGATATCCATTATTATATGCAAACTCAACCAAGTGTAAGTAATCTTCCCACTTAGATGGCTTATCCATCACATACATTCTCAACATGTCTTCAATTATTTGATTGACCCTCTCTGTTTTCCCATCTGTATGGAGATGATATGTTGTGCTAAAATTTAGATTTGTGCCAAATACCTTAAACAATCCCCTCCAAAAATTGGAGGTAAACTTGGTATCTCTGTCTGAGACAATTGTCCTAGGTATCCCATGCAACCTAGCAATTTCCTTCATGAAAATTTCTGCAATATTAGTCGTTGTATGCGTTGTATTCACCGGCACAAAATGAGCATCCTTTATTAATTTGTCAACCACCACCATGATTGAATCATGTTTCTTATTCATTCTGGGTAATCCTGTGATGAAATCCATAGTGATCACTTCCCATTTATTCTATGGGATTGGTAATGGATGCAACAAACCTGATGGGTGCCTATTCTCATCCTTCACCCTCTAACATTCCATACATCGAACGATGTAATCAGCAAAATCCTTCTTCATTCCCGGCCAAAAGAATTGGCTTCTTCCTCCTGTAATTATTTTATGGTAACCAGGATATCCAGCATAAGAAACATCATGCATTTCCTTCAGTACCAAATTCCTCAGTTCTCCAGAACTAGGAACGTAGATTCTATTTTTATGCATGAGTAGTCCGTCTTCCTTTATCTCATACTCCTTTATTTTTTTTTGTACATATCCTTTCTTTAAGTTTTCTTTTACCTATAGGTAATGCTGGTTTGTAACAAGGCCATCTAAAATTCTTCTCTTCAAGTTCAACTGATGCATATTGATAGCAATAACATGCATGAGATGCACTCTTCTACTAAGTGCATCAAAAAATTTATTCTCCTTTCCCTTGATATGCTTGATATCAAAGTTATATTCACTAAGAAATTCCAGCCATCTTGTTTGCCTAGCATTCAAGGTCGGTTGTTCAAAAAGATACTTCAGGCCAATGTGGTCTATCCTTAATTCCAATTTCTTCCCCATGAGATAATGCCTTCACATCCTCAAGGTGTGAACAATGGCAGCAAGTTCTAATTCATGGGTGGAATAGTTCCTCTCATGTTAATATTTTTGGACTCATATCCAATGACATGTCCATTTTTCATGAGGAATGCCCCATGTCCTTCCTTACATGTGTCTGTACATACCAAAAAACTTTCATTTGGGTCAAAAATCTTTAACATAGGTGCACTAGTAAGTAATTCCTTCAACAGATTAAAATTCTTTTCACACTTGAGTGTCCATTCAAATTTAGTTCCCTTCTTTTGCAAAGAAGTGATGGGATGAGTAATCTTAGAGAACCTTACTATGAACCTTCTATAGTAGCTAGCTAATCCCATAAAAGATCTGATGTCTGACACATTTCTGGGTGTTGGATATCCTCTAATGGCTTCGATCTTCTTTGGATCTACTGCTATGCCATGCTCTAAAATAATGTGTCCCAAGTAATGGATCTACTTTTGATAAAAAGAACACTTAATCAACTTGGCATATGACTGATGTTCTCTCAGTACTTGCAATACCAGTCTTAAGTGATGTTCATGCTCCTCTTCAGACTTAGAATAGATAAGTATGTCATCCAGGAATACTATGACAAACTTATCCAAATAATTCCTGAATATGCCATTCATTAACTACATGAATACAGTTGGTGCATTGGTCAGTCCAAATGGAACCACTACAAATTCATAATGCCCATACCTGGTCCTAAAGGCTGTCTTATGGATGTCTTCTTCCTTGATTCTTACCTGATGGTATCCTACCCTCAGGTCAATTTTTGAAAATATCTTTGCTCCTTTTAGCTGATCAAAGAGGTCATCAATTTGGGGTAGGGGATACTTTTTCTTTATAGTGCACTTGTTCAACTATCGGAATTCAATACACAGCCTCAAGGTTCCATCCTTCTTTTGACAAAAAGTAATGGTGCTCCCCAAGGTGAAACACTTGGATGTATGTACCCTTTCTTCAACAATTCCTCCAACTGCATTTGTAATTATTTTAACTCTGATGTGCTCATTCTGTAAGGTGTTTTTGACACCGGGGTAGCTCCTGGCACTAAATAAATTGAGAAGTCTATCTCCCTTCTTGATGGAAATATGGGTATTTCTTGGAATACATCTTCAAATTCCCGTAGTACCGAGAAATATTCAAGGCTTCGCCCCTTTGCATTTTCTGGCTCTTCCACATGAGCTACATACAATTGACATCCTATTGACAGGAAAAATTGACAGGCCATCAACTAGAAGAACAGGTCTGGTCCGGGGTTGTCTAAATAACCTAAGTCGTTTGGTGTAACCTATTCTGACAGGTTTAGTGGCTCCGTTAGCCAATCTAATTTCCTAAAGGAAAGAGGAAAACTATCTAATACTAATCTATGAACTTTAATCTAATTATTTACAAAATATATTAAACAGAAAAAGAAAGCATGAACATATCTCTTACACACAAAATTTATAGGTTGCAAGTTTTAATGAAAGCTTTGCAAAATCAATGTAAAAGTAACTGTCTTCAGAAGAAAATAAAGAAAGAACATTTTTTTTTATTTTCTATTTTCTAATTATAAATCAAATAAAACTGGAATTAACTAAGTTATGAAACAAAGATACACATATGTTCAAAGCCAATCTGAAACTTTCTTGTTTCACTAATACAAAAAGATGGAAATTAGAAGCGAGTGAAGCTAACCAGTTATTATTATGTTAAATGTGTATGTGATTTTGTATGAACAAAGAGCATCCAGTTGCCCCGCCTATGAAAGAAATATGTAGTAGGATGGGAAAATTTGTGTAATATCGTTCAATCCAAAGCATACAAATGTCACACTGTACTGAAGGAATGACCTCTTGGTGAAGCGTGAAATCACACACAACCATATCAGCTTTACTTGCCATTTTCCCTTGACCAAACCCAATCCTAGAGAACCCCTTCTCGTCCTTGACACATGGTGGCAAATTTGTAACAAAGTCATAGGGTTCAACAAGACCAAATCCTTGATAATCCGGATCCTCCACAGCTAGGAAATCTTCAATTTCGGAGTCTGAGTATTCATCGATCTCGATCGGGCCGATCTAGCACAAACAACTATAGGATCGGTTTCTAAGTTGCCTAGAAATTAGGCGACTGATCCTTTTTCCTTTGAAATCCGGGTCTGCGTGTTTTTGTTTTGTCTGTTTGCAATATTTTTTGACATTGGGCTTCACAGTAGCATTCTAAACAGTGTCAAAATTAGGCACAGGAGGTTTAGCTAACTCAGACTCAACAACCTTTTGCTCATGTGAACACTGACTTGGCCTTGTCTCTTCTAGAGGGTTTCTATTTAGAGAGTCTGGCTTGTTATTTAGAATGTCAAACTGTTTTCTTATCAGTGGTTCACCCAAAATAAGGGTTTCTAAAGGAATGGTTGTAGAAAAACCATTTATT
>SNQJ01S0056612.1:15461-27902 GCA_010110895.2 Picea sitchensis | reverse complement strand
GAAACTCATCATCTAAGTCCTGCTCTCTATAATCATCCCCTTCATCATCACTGCTAGAAGAATAACTTGTTGAATCCTGAATATATGATGCATACCCCTCACAACAATTCTCAAAAATTCTTTCAGCTGGATGAATTATCTTGTAATGAGAATAAAAAACATCATGAAAGTCCTTCAAAGAGGAAATACTATAAGCAAGGAGTGTTATATACCATTTCCTTGCATCACCTTCCAATGAATACATGAACATTTTCATCAATATATCTTCATGATAGATGTCAAGTTGTTGCATTAAAGAATGAAATTCATGAACATGCTCAAAAGGGTTGCCATCCTCACCTTCATAAAATCTGGGCAACAGATCTTGCCATTCATCAATTTGAGGCACAGGATGTGGATAACCATCTATGGTTGAGAAATTGAGTGGGGCAAACCTCTTGGCCAGGATAGCCTTCATTGCCATTTAATTTGTCTCATCCCCAGTGGAGTCACCAATAGATTCTGGACAATGGAGTCGCCATGGTGAATGTGCAGTCTTGAAGGTGTCCAACTTTAGTCACCATCTAAAGATGGAGCTGTGCAGTGTCGTTCTTCCCAGGGAGCTTTTCAATCAGCTCAAATCCACCCCCGACAGTGGTGCCAATTATGTTAGAAATGAATGTCACACTTTGACTGCTAAAGTGTAAGCTCAAGACCCATCAAAATGTAAAAGATAACTTTGGTTTTGAATAGGTGGATCAACAATATGGATAAATAAAGAGAGAGGGTTGCAAACTGTAGATCAGTAGGCTACACCAATTGGCAATGGAGTCACAAACATCATACTCATCGAAGGCACAAAAGATGCTCAATAGAAAACAATATTATATGTTGATAGGTGGAAGAATGAAGAAGGAAAACATAAGATAGAATCTTCACTAAAAAAATATCCTCTCAATTTAACGAATCAAAAAATACTTGAATATAAACAACGACTGATGGGCAAAATACAACAGATCTTCTACTTCTTAGGGATCCATAAATCATTGACAAACTTTGATCCTCAAATATGCAATATATTCATATAAGAAGAAATATAAACAAAAGGGTTACAATATGAAATCACAGCTCTCATGAGTCTCCAATAGCAGTAATGCTTACAATAATAAAATGCCCACAAGCTTACAAATGAACACACACAAGAAAATTTCCCTCTCCTACTCTCTCTAGCCTCTCTTGGCTCATGAATCCACTTCTCCAATAGAGATAGCCTTCATTAAATAGAAAATAGAATCCAAATAACCTTAGTAGGTTGAATCCCATCTACTCCATTGGATTCTAATCCTTGGAAATAGGTGGCAACAATCAAAGAGACAAACATCCAACAAACTGCTAATTTTTAGGAATTTGTTGGAAGTCATTCATAAATTGTTTAAACCTCATGCATGAGGCCTTTGATGGAGTTAAATATTAGGTGCAGGTGTCCCTTAAAAAATAATTGATCCTTGATAAGCCATTCAAATCCTCCTTAACAGGTGGCAACCTCCCAACAAGGCGAATACCAAAACTGTGACCGCTACAGGAAATTAGGTAGCATCGTTGTGAAAATTTGGTAGAGCCACTTCTATGTCTAATATCTCTCAAACCATAACACAGTTTGAAAACATGAGAGAGGTTTTTGTTATTTCGAACATTATGAACAAAAACCTCCTCCATTTTTCAAAAATACCTTCTCAATTTATCACAATACAGGTTTTACGTTAGTGACTCAAGACTGGTAAAATAACTCTGCACAATTCGTTTTTTGCCAGAATTTAGGTAGCACCCGCCTGTCTGTCTGCATGTGATTAGGTAGTGCAAATACATGAGTGATTTTGATGCTTGAACTTGGATATTGGGAATAACCCAATATAATTTCAATTTTCCCCAAAATAAATAAAATATCATCTAACAATTGTATTCATTTGCCAAAATGAATAATGAAGGATTTATGCAATGTTGAGGCATAAATCAATCTTGTGCTAACAACACCAGCGACCATTATAGACAACTATCCTATGGATAATTCTCAGTAGTTCCTTTCCCTTTTCCAATCCAAGACGTAGGTGAGGATGGATCAATGGATGGGTAAGTGAGTTCATGGAAGCGCATGAGGGAAAACGAATGAACATACAAGAAATCAACAAACAAGCCATCAGTCCAATGACCAACCCCACAATCAGACCGGGGATGGGTTTAAGTATCTCTCGCGGGGAATCAAGAACCTCATGGACTTCCCCAATAATTTCACATAACGGATCCCCTTCCTTAGAAAAAAAGGGTAATTCAAATAGGAATAAACACTTAGCCCCTCAAGCCCACTCTCTTGTGGAATCATAGCCCCCTATAACTCTTTTCCTTGTCCGTCTAGCAGCCAGCGATGTGTTTATTATTGATAATGATAAAAAACATTACATGTCTTGGGCACACTGGCCTTTAGTAATTTTTTGGGCACTCTGGCCTCTCAGCATTGTAACAATACATTATTTAAAATGGGGTTCAAAACCTGGGGTGTTACATCCCTTCCCCCTTATTTTGGCACTGTCCTCAATGCATATACAAAATAGAGATAAAAATCTCAAATTTATTCAAAAAGTTGTGGGTACTCTGCCCACATGGCATCTTCATGATCCCAGGTAGCATCTTCAGGACAGTAGTAGGTCCACTGAACTTTTACCATCTCTATAACTCGATTCTGGAGAATTTTGACTTTTTTGTCCAATACCCGCACTAGCTGAACCTGAAAATCTCCCTCTGTCTCTACCTGAATCATACGCTAATCAATAACATGGTTAGGATCATGCACATATTTCGTTAGTAAAGATACATTAAATACATTATGCACATTCATGGAAGTAGGCAATGCAAGCATGTATGCAACTGGCCCTATTCTATCCAATATTTCAAATGGACCACAGAAACAAGTTGCCAACTTTGTACAACTACCCAATTTTAAAGAGATTTTCTTGGGATTCACTTTCTAAAGTACATGTTCCCCTACTTTAAATTCTCTAGTTGTCTTGTTCTTGTCTTCATAAACTTTTTGTCTGTCCTAAGTTGCCTTTAAATTCTACTTGATCTTGACCACCTGGTCTTCCATGTCCTTGAGAAACTCCGGCCCAAGTACCACTCTATCTATTGGGTTGTCCCAGCTTACTAGAGTATCACATTTCCTACCGTACATGGCTTCAAATGGGCTCATTCTCAATGAATATTGATATCCAATATTATATGCAAACTCAACCAAGTGTAAGTAATATTCCCACTTAGATGGCTTATCCATCACATACATTCTCAACATGTCTTCAATTATTCGATTGACCCTCTCCGTTTTCCCATCTGTATGGAGATGATATGTTGTGCTAAAATTTAGATTTGTGCCAAATCCTTTAAACAATCCCCTCCAAAAATTGGAGGTAAACTTGGTATCTTTGTCTGAGACAATTGTCCTAGGTATCCCATGCAACCTAGAAATTTCCTTCATGAAAATTTCTGCAATATTAGCCGTTGTATGCGTTGTCTTCACCGGCACAAAATGAGCATCCTTTATTAATTTGTCAACCACCACCATGATTGAATCATGTTTCTTATTCATTCTGGGTAATCCTGTGATGAAATCCATAGTGATCACTTCCCATTTCTTCCATGGTATTGGTAATGGATGCAACAAACCTGATGGGTGCCTATTCTCATCCTTCACCTTTTAACATTCCATACATCGAGCGATGTAATCAGCAACATCCTTCTTCATTCCTGGCCAAAAGAATTGGCTTCTTCCTATTGTAGTTGTTTTCTGGTAACCAGGATATCCAGCATAAGGAACATCATGCATTTCCTTCAATACCAAATTCCTCAGTTCTCCAGAACTAGGAACGTAGATTCTATTTTTTTGCATGAGTAGTCTGTCTTCCTTTATCTCATACTCCTTTATTTTTTTTTTGTAAATATCCTTTCTTTAAGTTTTCTTTTACCTATAGGTAATGTTGGTCTGTAACAAGTCCATTTAAAATTCTTCTCTTTAATTCTGACTGATGCATATTGATAGCAATAGCATGCATGAGATGCACTCTTCTACTAAGTGCATCAAAAAATTTATTCTCCTTTCCTTGGATATGTTTGATATCGAAGTTATATTCACTAAGAAATTCTAGCCATCTTTTTTGCCTAGCATTCAAGGTCGGTTGTTCAAAAAGATACTTCAAGCCAATGTGGTCTGTCCTTAATTCCAATTTCTTCCCCATGAGATAATGCCTTCACATCCTCAAGGTGTGAACAATGGCAGCAAGTTCTAAGTCATGGGTGGAATAGTTCCTCTCATGTTCCTTAATATTTTTGGACTCTTATCCAATGACATGTCCATTTTGGATGAGGAATTCCCCAAGTCCTTCCTTACATGTGTCTGTACATACCAAAAAAATTTCATTTGGGTCAACAATCTTTAACACAGGTGCACTAGTAAGTAATTCCTTCAACAGATTAAAATTCTTTTCACACTTGAGTGTCCATTCAAATTTAGTTCCCTTCTTTTGCAAAGAAGTGATGGGATGAGTAATCTTAGAGAACCCTACTATGAACCTTCTATAGTAGCTAGCTAATCCCATAAAAGATCTGATGTCTAACACATTTCTGGGTCTTCTCTAGATCTATTGTTATGCCATGCTCTAAAATAATGTGTCCCAAGTAATGGATCTACTTTTGATAAAAAGAAAACTTAATCAACTTGGCATACGAATGATGTTCTCTCAGTACTTGCAATACCAGTATTAAGTGATGTTCATGCTCCTCTTTAGACATAGAATAGATAAGTATGTCATCCAGGAATACTATGACAAAATTATCCAAATAATTCATGAATATGCCATTCATTAACTACATGAATACAGTTGGTGCATTGGTCAGTCCAAATGGAACCACTACAAATTCATAATGCCCATACCTGGTCCTAAAGGCTGTCTTATCGATGTCTTCTTCCTTGATTCTTACCTGATGGTATCCTGCCCTCAGGTCAATTTTTGAAAATATCTTTGATCCTTTTAGTTTATCAAAGAGGTCATCAATTTGGGGTAGGGGATACTTGTTCTTTATAGTGCACTTGTTCAACTGTCGGAATTCAATACACAACCTCAAGGTTCCATCCTTCTTTTGACAAAAAGTAATGGTGCTCCCCAAGGTGAAACACTTGGACGTATGTACCCTTTCTTCAACAATTCCTCCAACTTCATTTGTAATTCTTTTAACTCTGGTGTGCTCATTCTGTAAGGTATTTTTGACACCGAGGTAGCTCCTGTCACTAAATAAATTGAGAAGTCTATCTCCCTTCTTGGTGGAAATATGGGTATTTCTTGGAATACATCTTCAAATTCCCGTAGTACCGAGAAATATTCAAGGCTTCGCCCCTTTTCATTTCCTGTCTCTTCCACTTGAGCTACATACAATTGACATCCTATTGACAGGAAAAATTGACAGGCCGTCAACTAGAAGAAAAGGTTCGGTCCGGGGTTGTCTAAATAACCTAAGTCGTTTGGTGTAACCTGTTATGATGGGTTTAGTGGCTCTGTTAGCTAATCTAAGTTCCTAAAGGAAAGAGGAAAACTATCTAATACTAATCTATGAACTTTAATCTAATTATTTACAAAATATATTAAACAGAAAAAGAAATCATGAACATATCTCTTACACACAAAATTTACAGGTTGCAAGTTTTAATGAAATCTTTGCAAAATCAATGTAAAAGTAATTGTCTTCAGAAGAAAATAAAGAAAGAACATTTTTTTATATTTTCTATTTTCTAAGTATAAATCAAATAAAACTGGAATTAACTAAGTTATGAAACAAAGATGCACAGATGATCAAAGCCAATCTGAAACTTTCTTGTTTCACTAATACAAAAAGACGGAAATTAGAAGCAAGTGAAGCTAACCAGTTATTATTTTGTTAAATGTGTCTGTTCTTCTATATGAACAAAGAGCATCCAGCTGCCCCGCCTATGAAAGAAATATGTAGTAGGATGGGAAAATTTGTGTAATATCGTTCAATCCAAAGCATACAAATGTCACACTGTACTGAAGGAATGACCTGTTGGTGAAGCATGAGATCACACACAACCATATCAGCTTTACTTGCCATTTTCCTTTGACCAAACCCAATCCTAGAGAACCCCTTCTCGTCCTTGACACATGGTGGCAGATTCGTAACAAATTCATAGGGTTCAACAATACCAAATCCTTGATAATCCAGATCCTCCACAGCCAGGAAATCTTCAATTTCAAAGTTTGAGTATTCATCGATCTCGATTGGGCTAATCGAGCACAAACAAGTATAGGATCGGTTTCTAAGTTGCCTAGAAATTAGGTGACTGATCCTTTTTCCTTTGAAATTTGGGTCTGTGTGTTTTTGTTTTTTCTGTTTGCAATATTTTTTTACATCGGGCTTCATAGTAGCATTCTGAACAGTATCAAAACTAGGCACAGGAGGTTTAGCTAACTCTGACTCGAAAACCTTTTGCTCATGTGAACACTGACTTGGCCTTGTCTCTTCTAGAGGGTTTCTATTTAGAGAGTCTGTCTTGTTATTTAGAATGTCAAACTGTTTTCTTATTAGTGGTTCACCCAAAATAAGGGTTTCTAAAGGAATGGTTGTAGAAAAACCATTTATTGTTAAAAATACATCCCAACAATTGCCCACGATTGTCAAATGGTGAATTAACAACATTTTAATCAAGCTGTGGTGAAAAAGACTAGAGTCAAGGATCTGTCTCTTATACCTTTTAGAAAATTTTTACAAGCTTCTCAATAGATAGAAGGGCACATTTAATTGAAAACCTATAAAATGCATAAGCAGTCATATATGATAGATAAAAACTAAACCATAACGACCCTCACAAGTCAAAAATTGTTTGAGGATCAACAACAAACCGTGCCACCTAGATTTAACCAAAGAAATAGGGATACCTTTTTTGCAGCAATTGATTTTCCTAGAGGTCATGAAAAGGATCCATGGAGCCTCTTAAATATTTGAGTTTCCGAACAATTTCTCACCGGTGGATGGAAGCCCTATGGCTTCACTCACGAAATCCTTAGTTACCTCTAACTAGATATCTCCAATTTTCTCCCTACACCCATAGAAAGTCTATGAAAATTCCTTAGCCACATGAAGGTTATGACCTTTGAACCTTTTGATGAAGGCATCCCAACCCTGTGCTTTTAAATATTCGATTGCATCATCGTGATAGAGCAGTTCCTGGAATTCATTTGGCTACAATCGAACAACAGGATCCATTACAAATATGACTAGACTGTAAAAAGGGTGACTCAAAACATTTTTGGGTTTGAATGGTAGGAGCAAAAGAAACAAATCCGAATGGATAAAATGGAAACAAACAAAACGAAGCTTCTGTGTAATCATGGTATGAAAATCGAGGGTTTGGTCTTGATGCTTGACCACTCCTAGTAATTAAAACCTTGCGTACAGAGTATGAAAACCTATAACCCGTAATGAAGGGTTTATTAATTCACTGTGCCAACAGGATGGATTAAGTATAGGGTACAATAGTTTTGCATTAATTTCAATGACTAGCACGACCATAGTTTTTGCAACGAGTTCAAATATATCAAAACAAAATTCTCATAATTCAAATGTAAGACCATATAAGCATATAAAACTTATATCAATACCCAAAACATTCCAAGATAAGTCATTCAAGTGTTAGATTTAGATTGGATATAAGCATGATGATCTTTCAAAAGAATGCCCTGTATAGAAAACATAATATGAAGCTAAGTTTTCATGTTTGATTCATGATTTCAGTCATGAATCAAACATGAAAACAAAACTAAAATGCAATGTTTAAATAACTAATGAACATCTTTTATAATCCAGTAGTCATCTCAAAATGATAATATTTACAAGATGAGGTTAAGGCGACTACATAAAGTATAGTTTTTTATTCAAATAACGAAATCGTATGGGGCTGCCGACAATGGAAACTTAGTTGGAGAAGTAGTTATCTCTGCATCACCAGAGAGTTCATGTTAGGACTGAACATAATGATTGAAAATTTAAAGAACAATCGACAACAAATCAAGCATTTTGATCAAAATAAAAAAACACACAGTCTAGCATCAGATGTATTTCTGTCCAAATGCAAACCGGTGACAAGTTTTAATTACTAGTGAGATGATGTTTAGGNCTTATATCAATACCCAAAACATTCCAAGATAAGTCATTCAAGTGTTAGATTTAGATTGGATATAAGCATGATGATCTTTCAAAAGAATGCCCTGTATAGAAAACATAATATGAAGCTAAGTTTTCATGTTTGATTCATGATTTCAGTCATGAATCAAACATGAAAACAAAACTAAAATGCAATGTTTAAATAACTAATGAACATCTTTTATAATCCAGTAGTCATCTCAAAATGATAATATTTACAAGATGAGGTTAAGGCGACTACATAAAGTATAGTTTTTTATTCAAATAACGAAATCGTATGGGGCTGCCGACAATGGAAACTTAGTTGGAGAAGTAGTTATCTCTGCATCACCAGAGAGTTCATGTTAGGACTGAACATAATGATTGAAAATTTAAAGAACAATCGACAACAAATCAAGCATTTTGATCAAAATAAAAAAACACACAGTCTAGCATCAGATGTATTTCTGTCCAAATGCAAACCGGTGACAAGTTTTAATTACTAGTGAGATGATGTTTAGGAAAATGACTCCAATACTATTGACAGGGCCACTACTTCTAGCAAGCATCCATAGCCTTGGCAGGGATTTCAATTAACCCACTCTGACACCTCTACCCTATTCACGAAATATCAAATCAAGATGAAGGACATTTTACGATTAATACCAAAAGTTATACCTCATAATTTTCTTGAACCCAACATTGCTTCGCTACCAGCGGGTCTATTCAATATCTCAGCAGGTTTATAGACACTTCTCACACTTTACAGTTCTTTCAACTCTCTATAAGTTATTTACAATTTGACATAAACTTTATGATCTTCAAGAGAGCGGGGTGATGCTGAAAAATTCATATTTCAAAACACTTGATATTTCACCACCTAATTTTTCGCTTGACAACCTTCATCATGATCTGAAATTAATTTTTCTGATAAGAATAAATTTTTGACGACAGGAAGGCATACTTGAGTTGTTTTCTTTTAAAAACAGGGACAGAGTAAAGATTTTTAATGATGACTGTATCTTCTTTTGATTATAAAGTGAAACTAGGAAGACTATTTTGAATAGAAAGTTTCCTTTGCTAGTCTGAATTTTGGCAATTTACAGCATTGATGCTTTGAAATGACCTCGACCGTTGCTTTATGATGAGCCTTATAGTTTCCTTTCATGAACTAAATGGTGACCCAGACATAAATTTATTCAAAAACAAGTGAAATCCAACAAAATGAAAAGAACCAAAATCAAAATACAAAAGGAAAAATAAAGCAAAAAAATATGTACAGAGAAATGTATCTGGAATTATCAGGAGAATAGCTTTTGAGAGCTTGGCCATTCACCAAGAAAGTGTCTAGATGTCCCTCCAGATTGTGCAGATGGAAAGAGATGGGACCTAGTTTCTCGGCAATTACAAACGGTCCTAACCACAGATTCTGGAACTTGGTGTGTTCCCCCTTTCCCTCGTGTGGTTTATCCCATTTGAGAACCAAGTCTCCTGCCTCAAAGTTCCTATCTGAAGAAGAGTTTGAATCAAACCAAATTTTTACAATCTATTGATGTTGATCCAACTTCTTCTTTTCTTGCGCTCTTACTTCCTCCAGTTTTAATAAGGCATTGATTTGAATTTCCAGAGGAGGACATACCTCTTCTTGGACTTTCTGCAATAATTGCAGAGATGGAAGTAAAACATGAGGAGGGAGGATTTCCTCTCTCACGTAGATGAGAAATAAAGGGGAATTAACAAAAAAGGTTTTTGGTGTCACTCTATCAACCCAAAGTGCATTAAATAGTGCGTTGTGCTAGTTCTTTTGATTTTCAGAAACTGTCCTCTTAATGATCTTGATCAGAATTTTGTTTGTTGATTCTGCTAGACCATTTCCTTGGGGGTAGTAGCTGGCATAATATTTCAATTTAATCCCTTTTTCTAAGGAAAACACATTAATATCTAGGGATAAGAAATAAGATATGTTATCGAAGACTAAACATTCGGGAATGACGAATCGAGTAATGATATGTGAATTAAGGAAAGATACTACTTAATTTGTGTTTACCACTTTCAAAGGTGCAGCTTCAAACCATCTGGTAAAATAATCCATTGTTGTAATGATATAATTATGTTGTTGTGAAGAAGAAGGGTTAATTGGTCCTATGATGTCAAGACCCCACTGCTGAACAGGTGAATCCATAGTAACATGTTGGAAAGGCAATGCTGCCTTTTTCACTCATCCTACAGCGTTTTGGCAGATTATACATTTACGACACAACACATGGGTATCTTTAAACAAAGTGGGCCAATAGTACCCAACTCTTAACACTTTATGAGTAGTAGTGTCTCCATCGAAGTGTCCACGAGCTTCACCTAGATGAAGTTCAGATAGTACTTTTTCCGATTCATCCTTTTCCAAACAACGCATAAGAACACCGTCAAAATTCCTTTGAAACAATACATCATTTATTAACTGGAAAGATGCAAATTTTAACCTGAGTGTTCTTCTATTTTTAGGATCAATATAGAGAGGAGTAGATCCATGTGTTAAATAAAATTTAATATCATCATACCAAGAATTAGTAGCAACTTGTGTACAACTGATTTGTTTTTCATTGTGCTAATTCATAGTTAAGGTATTAAGTTGACTTTCTTGACCTTCAACTGAATCAACCAGTAGTTTACATAGGCCTTGAACTCTAAAATTTTGTGCAGGAGTTATTTCAAGGTCATATTCTCATGACGACATCATCCAATTTACTCATTTTTCACCCAATTCCTTTTGTACTAACAAGTTTCTCACAACAGGGTAAGGAACGATGACTTTAGTTCTGGATTTCAGCAGATATGAGCAGAAGTGTTTCACTGCTTTAAAAATAGCATATGCCTATTGATCTATAGTTGGGTAATTCAACTATGCCCCTTTGAAGTATGATCTCATGAAGGCAATGGGTATTTCATTGCTTTTAACATTATTTTGTGTTAACACAACAACATAAGATCCATTGGAGGAAAAAGTGTAAAGAGTGAAATCCCGAGAAAAATTGGGACTCATCAAGGAAGGAGCTTCTACTATTTCTTTTCTAATAGAATCAAAAGCTTGAATTTCTTGGGGTCCACAACGATAATGAACATCCTTTTTAATTAAATTCTGTAAAGGTCTTACCATTTCTAAGAAACTTGGGACAAATATTTTGACGAAATTGATCTTGCCTAAAAATGACTGCATGTCTTTTTTGGAAGACAAAGGGGGGAGTTTAGAAATATCTTGGGTTCTTTCAGGGTCAATAATCATTCCATATTTGGACACAATAAACCCAAGTAATTTTCCTTGCTCTACCGCAAAGATTGATTTCTTAGGGTTGAGAGATATGCCATACTTGCGGCATCGTTCTAGGACAACCCTAAGGTGAGACAAGTGATCTTTCTTGTTTTTAGAGAAAATGATAACATCATCAAGATAGATCACAACTGATTGATTTATGAGACCACGGAAATAAATTTCCATTGCTCTCTGGAAAGTGGCCCTGACATTTATAATCCCGAAAGGAATCTTCCTATAGGCATAAGTTCCCCATGGGCTACGAAAAGTGGTCTTGAGTTGATCTAGGGGAGACATGAGGATCTGGTTATACCCCAAAAAACCATCTGATAGAGATAGTCTTTCTGAACTAGATACCTGCTGAAGGATCTGTTCCGTTGGAGGAACGAGATAGTTATCTTTATCAAACGCTCGGTTCAGGTTACGAAAGTCGACACAGAGTTGAATTTCACCATTTTTCTTCCTAACAGGGACTAGATTAGACACCCATTGTGTGTGTCTCTCTGGGAAAATTATCTTTGCATTTAATAATTTATTCAGTTCTTTCTTGACAGTGGGTTCTAATTTGGGGTGCATCTTTCTTAATTTCTGCTGTAAAGGCTAAGTTTGTGGTTTCATGGGGATGACATGTTGTATTATATTAGGGTCAAATGTTTTCAAATCATCATATGTACAGGCCAAAACATATTTAAATTCTTTAAAAATTTTTATAAAGGAAGATCATTCTTTCTCGGAGCATCCCCTTCCCAAATTAATATTTTGAGGATTTTCCTTAGTACCTAAATTTACCGTCTCACAAATCAAAGAAGAATTGTTTGTTTTACAATTAACTTACACTCTAAACTTATCATGCAAGTCATAAAACCTCTCTAGTCTTGTTATAACCCTATAATTTATAGGATCAAATGGTGAATGGAATGTTATCT
>SNQJ01S0056611.1:43864-75043 GCA_010110895.2 Picea sitchensis | reverse complement strand
AAGCTTCTATTAGGTCTTCTTACATCCGCCTTATTCTATTTTATTGAAAGGTCTTATTAATATTGACCTTTATTACATCCGAATACATTAATCTACCTATGTGCGGGTTAGGACCTTAACAGACTTCGCATAGTATATATTCTTTTATTTCAATTTGTTTGCTAATTTGTAGATTGCGGAAGTTAGGGTTCTATTTGCAGGCGGAGGAACAATGGAAATGCAATATTGAACTCGCCTATCTGGTAACTTGCCTATTAAGAAAATCGCGAGCCAAAATTTTTGTACAATATGAAAAGGGGAAGCGATCAGTCAGGCTGGTGATATAAAAGTAAGTGAAATCTGAAGACGTGAATACGCCAACTTTCGCACCTAGAAATTTTCTGAAAAATGAGTAATACATACTAAATATGTACTTCTATAAAGTATGGACATGAGATTTGATAGAGCATGTACGGATCCCACATTCCATACTTAGCCACTTTTTGGATCACAGGTTCTCGGGCTGGTGGGCTCAAAATTGGGCCTCTATTGTTTTGTGTCCTACAAATAGCACCCATAATTCCGCGATATACAAATTGACAAGCGGACCTGCAGACTGGTTGGCTCAAAATTGCACTTCTATTGTTCCGTGTCCTCCAAACAACACTCGGAGTTTCGCGATATAAAAATTGACAGACGAACTCTAGGGTTGGCGGGCTCAAGATTGCGATTGTTTACGGATGGTAATCCCTATCAACTATCTAACATTATCTAAAAACATTATTTTCAATATTAAATTATTAATATTAAATATTGATATTGTACAATTTAATTAGACAAAAAAGTTTGTACAATATGAAATGGGGAAGCAGTCGGTTGGGCTGGTGATATAAAAGTAACTGAAATCTGAAGACGTGAATCCGCCAACTTCCGCACCAAGAAATTTTCTGAAAAACGAGTAATAATAAAGTGAAGTGATGAGTGTACTATAAGTCAAAGTGGATACAAAAGAAATTATTTAAACAATAAAGTTAATGGAGAAATTACTAAGTGGACAAGTGGTTAGAAGTGGGTTAGCCCTAAAATAAGGAAAGTGGGTTAAGATGGTTAGAAGGTAACCCCTTGAGGAAGCTACATGAGATTTTATAGAGCATGTACGGATCATGCATTCCATACTTAGCCACTTTTTGGATCGCGGGTTCTCAGGCTGGCAGGCTCAAAATTGGGCCTCTATTGTTCAGTGTCCTACAAATAGCACCCAACAGTTCTGCGATATACAAATTAACAGGCAGACTTTCGGGCCGGCTGGCTCAACATTGCACTTCTATTATTCCGTGTCCTCCAAACAACACTTGGATTTCCACGATATACAATTTGACAGACAGATTCCAGGGCTGGCGGGCTCAAGATTGCAATTGTTTATGGATGGTGATCTGTATCAACTATCTAACACTATCTAAAAACATTATTTTCAATACTAAAGTATTAATATTAAATATTGATATTGTACAATTTAATTACACAAAATTATAAAGGATGTTAAATATCTTATTTAAAAGAAAAACCCGCGTATTTGGAAACTCGTGTTCCAAAATTTTTGTACAATATGAAACGGGGAAGTAGTCAGTCAGGATAGTGATATAAAAGTAAGTGGAAATCTGAACACGTATATCCGCCAACTTCCGCACCTAGAAATTTTCTGAGAAACGAGTAATACATACTAAATATGTACTTGTATAAAGTATGGACATGAGATTTTACAGAGCATGTACGAATCCCTCATTCCATACTTAGCCACTTTTTGGATCGCGGGTTCTCGGGTTGGTGGGATTAAAATTGGGCCTCTATTGTTCCATTCCCTACAAATAGAACCCAGAGTTCTGCGATATACAAATTGACAAGCGGACCTATGGGCTGGCTGGCTCAACATTGCACTTCTATTGTTCTGTCTACTCCAAACAATAGTCGGAGTTCCATGATATACAAATTGACAGACAAACTCCAGGACTGGTGGGCTCAAGATTGTGATTGTTTATGGATGGTCATCCCTATCAACTATCTAACATTATCTAAAAACATTGTTTTCAAATACTAAATTATTAATATTAAATATTGATATTGTACAATTTAATTACATAAAATTATTAAAAGATGTTAAATCTCTTATTTAAAAAAATGATATTAATTCTATCACCGCAAGCATAACAACGACCAATTTGAATTTTAAGGGCCTCATGTTGATATAATAGCACAATTGGACTTCAAACAGTTTATATTCGTTTATTACAATATGAAACTAGGAAGCGGTTGGTCGATGTGGTGATATAAAAGTAACTGAAATCTAAAGACGTGAATCCACCAACTAGTGCACCTAGAAATTTTCAGAAAAATGAGTAATACATACTAAATATGTATGCTTAGAAAGTATGGACATGAGATTTTATAGAGAATGTATGGATCCCACATTCCATACTTAGCCACTTTTTGGATCGCTGGTACTCAGGTTGACAGGCTCAAAATTGGGCCTCTATTGCTCTGTATGCTACAAATAGCACCTAGAGTTATGCGATATACAAATTGACAGACAGACTTGCGCATTCGTTGGATCAACATTGCACTTCTATTGTTCTGTGTCCTCCAAAAAGCACTCGAAGTTCCATGATATACAAATTGACAAACTGGCTCTAGGGCTGGTGGGCTCAAGATTGCGATTGTTTACGGATGGTGATCCCTATCAACTATCTAACATTATCTAAAAACATTATTTTCAGTACTAAATTATTAATATTAAATATTGATATTGTACAAATTAATTACATAAAATTATTAAATGATGTTAAATATCTTATTTAAAAGAAAAACCCATGTATTCAGAAACTCAGGATCCAAAAAGTTTGTACAATTTGAAACAGGGAAGTGGTCGGTTGAGCTGGTGATATAAAAGTAAGTGGAAATCTGAACACATGTATCCGCCAACTTCCATACCTAGAAATTTTTCGAGAAACGAGTAATACATACTAAATATGTACTTTTCTAAAGTATGGACATGAGATTTTATAGAGCATGTACAGATCCCTCATTCCATACTTAGCCACTTTTTGGATCTCGGGTTCTCAGGCTGGCAGGCTCAAAATTGGGCCTCTATTGTTCGATGTCCTACAAATAGCACCCAGAGTTCTGCGATATACAAATTGACAGGCGGACTTGCGGGCTGGATGGCACAACATTGCACTTCTATTGTCTCGTGTCCTCCAAACAACACTCAAAGTTCCACGATATACAAATTGACAGACGAACTCTAGGACTAGCGGGCTCAAGATTGCGATTATTTATAGATGGTCATCCTATCTAACATTATCTAAAAACATTATTTTCAAATACTAAATTATTAATATTGTACAATTTAATTACATAAAATTATCAAAGGATGTTAAATCGCTTATTTTAAAAAAAATGAAGGAAACTAAACAAAGTTTTTTTAAATTCTATCACTACAAGCATAACAATGACCAATTTTAATTTTAAGGGCCTCTTGTTGATATGATAGAAAAATTGGACTTTGCACAGTATATATTCGTTGATTTGAAATTATTCCAGGAGATTTATTTTACCAAGTTCACCAATCAAGGAAAAATGCTAAAACAAGCCACATAATACATTTGCATCACAACGCCATACAAATTGACAGGCGGATTTATGGGCTAGTTGGCTAAAAAATTGCAATTCTATTGTTCCGTGTCCTCCAAAAAACACGGAGTTCCGCAATATACAAATTGACAGACGAAGCATACAACCAAGAACCAACTAAACTTCAAACAAGCCGCAAGAAAGTTCCCACAAGGTTCCATAGAGCAGCACACATCGACCTTTTCATCAAACAATTTGATATACAAAGAAAATACGTCGTGATATTCGTTTTCTCTTACATCTGGTATATGTTCCCAGGAGAAAATAGCTGGGGCTATGGGATATATGGGGTTTGCTTCCATGCTTCCCATTTTTGGACCGAACAATCTTATGCGCATGCAATCTCAAGTACTCGAGTCCGACGAACATTCATCCAGGTGTTGAAGAAATATTATAGAGACACATGAGATATTTTCGTTTCCTGCCAAAGTTTGATATGTTTTTTTTTTCCTTCTTCAACCGATATGCAAAATTGCATTGTCCTCATTTAAGGAAAATTTGTTGTGTATCCGAAAGTCATGCAACATGTAGACACTGCTTGCCTTTTTCTGTAGATATGTTTCATACGACAATTTTGCCAACATAGGAAGCACATATTGTAGCAGAGGCTGCCTAATTGTACAATGGACAGTTGTGTTTCCCACGGTTTGGATGGCAGCATTGACACAATGTCCATATATAAATGGACATTTTTCATCACATCACAGATAATCAATCGTATCATCACTTATCAAAGCGGAAGCAAAAGCAGGGGAGTTACATTTCTCACATACAAGCTCAAGAGGGTCAAGTATGCATTCATTGCAACCAAAACACCTTCAACTTGGAAACGCGAGCATAGGAATTAATACATTGAACAATATAATACACAACTGCACATCCCCCCCCTTAAAATAAAAATAAAAATAAAACAAGCCGCAAAAATTTGGTGAAGGTTATTTTGTATAAGCAAAGTGAGGATGATTCTGTGGATGTATACACACAATAGTTGTAGAGCTAGAAAGTTTCTTCAGATCCCGTACTATGTCTGCTCACAACTCTGTTACAAACATTGCTTGGGTTGTGCAAAATATCCTTTCTCTAACATCCCTTTTCTTTGTTATATTTTTGAAGAGCATAAGTGGAAACTTCCCTTTATGCAATTTATATTCCATTGACTAAAACAAATTTGAACAGGTATTGAAAAATTGAAGCTGCAACATGGAACAATGCAATATTTGTGTAACTTACCCGAGATACATGCACATGCAAAAGTAAAGGACAAAATTGGATATGGAAAGTGGTACCATTGACTTGTCGTTGTCTGACTCTCCATCCTTTATATGGAGAATGTTTTGCGAGCCAATTTTTCTTTCCAGTGTGACAACTGCACCAAAGGTTCCGATTGGGTAAATATCATTGCTCTATGCAAGCTCGATGATAGTCGCGTCCGGGATGAAACGATATTCTGAACAAACAACGAGAATTTTTTCCACAATATTTGTTTCGTTGAGAGAAATAATCTGATCACAATCACCATGGTCATATACTGTTTTGGGCAATATATTAAAATTTGTAATGGATATCCCAATACCCGACAATATCTTTTCTGCATGTTTCTAGACAAGTTGTGTAGGAATAGTCAGTGTGATTGTCATCATGGCCTCCTTGTCTGTCATGTCAGCACACATAATGGATCTAGTTTTGTTTTCCTTGTTCAAGTAGGTGCTATAGATGACCATTATGTCCTCGATGAACACTTGTCCATTTCAACGGTTGTTCAAGCCCTCTATTGATAGTACTTTGGGTGTTACAACTCTAGACCTGGTGACAATTTTTGAATAGGAAAAATAAAGTGAATGGTAGTGTGCATTTTTTTTTATTCTTCTCTCACTGGCATAAATCTGCAAGTACATGCATAGCTTCAATGAACTATGGAGCTAGATTTTTGTAACCACACCTCTTAGTCTGCAGAACCTGCGCTATGGTCGGTGTCTCGCTTGTACTTGTTGATACTTATTGTGAACTACAAACCATGTATTGAAGATGACATCAGCATATTCACCATTCCATAGATGAATAAATAGACGAGGATATTTTTTTGGTAAACATACTAGGAGCAGAGTGTATGCATATTTACCTTTGGCCTTGTCAGTCTGCTGATGTATGGGATGGCTAACTGTTCATGGCCATGTCACTAGTCCAATTTTTTTGATGCAAGAATGTGTAGATGAACATCAGAAGGATTAAACAAGCATATGCATTGTATGCTGTCCATAATAGTTCTTAATGTCACATGTAGGGTGGAAGGAGGTGGAATACAAAATAGGGTGTCAAGGAATATACTCAGGAAACATGAGGACCCGAGCATAAAATTGTATGCCTCTTATTTTTTGACTGGAAAAAGGTGTAACAGTAAACATGGCATGAGAGCGGGGCACCACGACCAATCTGTATATCGCGAACCCTCAGAAGTCAGGGAAGCAATCTTGAACCCACCAACCTGGAACCCGCAATCGACAAAGTGGGTAAGTATGGAATAAGGTAAGAGCGTGACCATACATGTGAAACCATTAGTTCGCCAACCGACACAGCAAGGCATTTTCGGAAAGACCACTAGGCAGATCAATTAGAAAGCAAAAGGGATAATAGAAAATGGAAAAAGTAGAAATAGAGAGGGCATAAAGGCCCATTGCTTCCAAGTCATCATTTTCTAGTCTAATATTATATGCCCCCACCCGGTTTGTATATTTAATTTACCAACACAGTTGGCATACCTTTTCGAATATTGTACCACAGAACCCTCTGCTGCTACACAGAACAATTCATCTTCATGTCCAACTAACCTGTTTCTTCCAAGGTAGAAACACCAAATATGGAATGGACATGAAGGCAAGTTAGTATGAAGACAAACATGTAAAATAAAGAGAAACAATTTTATTTATTCCAATGTAATAGAAAAAAAATACGATTCACATGAGAATACACAGAAAGATATTATATTTGAAGGAAGAAAAGAAGAAGAAGAAAAAAAAAAGGTGCAAAGCAGCAGAACAAGCATAACAAATATACAGACAGTAAATGAAAAAATGAACACTGGAAATTGAAATAAGAGTACAGGTATCCACCTCTGTAATTCCTCGTTTACATTCCCACCAAAGAGTCCATCGTCCTCTCCATCCATTCTGTTTATTTAAATGTAGCAATGCAGGAAAAATACAATGGACATGAAGTAGGTTAGTATGCAGGAAGACATGTAATGAAGATAAGTTATTATGTAGGAAGGTACATAACATATACATACAATAAACTAGGTGAACACATATATAGATAATAAATGAAATGCAAAACAACAAAATATAAAATAACAGTACAAGCATGTACCTTTCTATCTCCTCTTCAACCGATGTAGTCAAGACTCCGTCATTTTCTCCAGTTATTCTGTTTGTTTGAATGTTGGAACACACAAAACAAAATGAGCATGAATGGAAGCTGGTATGCACCAAAGAACAAGTAATATGCACATACAGTAAAAGAGACTGAACGAATAGTCTAAAATATAGGCAAAAACATGAACCTTTGCGCTTCTCCATCCATAGCTGTAAATATGTAATTTTTTTCCCTGCCCAAAATATATTACAAGCCACAAAATATCACGAAATTGCATGGCCATAGCTAAACAATTTTTGGTTTTCTATGGAAAAGTATCCAGATATGCTTCCACCCATGTAAGTACATGTTCTTTATCCTCTACATAGACTGTTGTTCCCACGATACAAGTTTTTTGGTTTTCCGTGGCAAAGTACCCATATATGCTTCCAGACATGGAAATATAATTTTGCAGAATCTTTGTTGTACATATCATATCTCAAGTACAAGACAAATTGTATCGTGGGCACACCAGTCTGTGTAGAGGATAAAGAACATGTATTTTCATATGGGCACATTTCACCATACATGGTTTATAACTGCATCCTGCATATGTTTTATATGTAATGTACCCCAAATTTACCATTTTTTTTTTCTTAGGAACATTAAATCTTCTTTCTCTTTGAACAACTTATTCCGGAAGACTTATAGTTAATATAAGTAGGTAGTTATCGTCATTGTCAACTTCTGCAAGGTTTATAATTCTCCAGTTATCAAAACAACAAATTGTCATCACGAAAGATTCTAACTCTGAGTTACTTCATACTGCATAGTAATCCTATACAGAAGGGCAAGGGTGACTTCGCTATACCCTAACCTCTCGGATTTCAAGCATATCTACAATGATTAACCTTTCCATATTCTAAACATTGACCTTTATAAACCTTCAACCCTACTAGTATTATAATCCTAACATATATGTGTTTGTATTATACATAGGACCCTTAGTCTTATACCCATTTCTACACATAGACCTCCATATTAGAGTACATAAGAAAACCCCATTCGAAATTACAAAATAAAACTCCCTACGCATATACATTTTTCATGTCATATAGGATCGAAGAGAATGTGAGTTTAAATCATGTACCCTTAATGAAAAATTTACAGGATTTAACATAACAGTGATTATACGTTAATTTAGTTGGCAGAACAATAGGCCTTGTGAACACTAGTCATGATTAAACTTCTGAATATTATTAACATAGTTTGCCTTTCAAGACTGTTTATCGATAACGAACTGTTAGTCACACCTTAACTGAACGATAAAACTAGACTTGATAATCCCATGTATCGTTCCTTAAAGGAGTTGTCCTCTCTCGCAATAACTCGATATGAATTCGAAAGGGTTTTGTTTGACTTGAGTTGAAAACCTTTGTCCAATCCATTAATGGAGACCTGTGAAAGGTAATCCTGAGGCTGTCACTAGACCCCGTGTCCAATACAATTGTGCCACCTCCATCCCATCACATGGTTAGATATAGTCTTCGTACTTTCCACTATTACTCTGTACAGTGAAGGATTTTCCAGGACTATTATGAGTCTTCTACGTGATACTTCAGTGTTAACTTTGTGTTTTTCTTCGGTGAGGAAGGCCGACAACCTGGAGATATTTACCCGGTGGAATGAAGAAAAGGCTACGCGATCACCTGGTAAGTCCATGACATAATACATGCTTATGCTATCTATAGTTGGGTGGTAATTTCAGGAGGTTTTAGTCATAGTGATGATGTCTGTGCAACTTTTATTCTTTACGATTTCTGGTGAGTATTCTTCCCTTCGTTATTCTTTAACTCTCTGGAATATTTCCTCTGGTCATGGATAGATATATAAGTTCTATAGTGATGATGGCTTGTGGCTTTATCTCTTCCATGAGGTATCCACTCACTTCTACAAAATCCATTATCTTGTGAAGTATTCTACACATGCGGTTTTAAGTTATTGATTCGGGGATAGTCCCGAATGTGTTAGGGTTCTGTCAACAGATGAATACCCTCAGTCATTTTCTTTTTTTTGTAACCTGGTAACCAGTGATTAACCCTATTATAATGACCCCCTAAAAGAATTCAATGTCGAGTAGTCTTGTATAAAAATGGTATGCTAAAGTTCTATGTCAAGACCCATATCTTCTTTCGCGAGGTTTCTCCATCAAGGCAAGGACTCGATCCTCGTTGTTTAAACTTACTCTTTTAAATGGGTTGCCCCTACTGTGTTCTATGTAGATATAGTTTTCACTTTTCCCTTGTTTACTATGTTTGGTTTAGCATTAAGTCTTCAAGTTATCGACTTCTTGACTCACTGTGGAGATCTGGCATTCTCGGATTTAAAGTTGTGAAGTCACAACTACATCCTTGTAGTCATGGTTGTACAAGGTTTGGTTTCAATCAAAAATTACTCTATTTACCCTAGTTGTGCTTGTACATGCATAGATACAAGGTCTAGATTCCCACTTTATAGTATTATTCCAGAACTTAATAATTCCTAAAAGATTTACGTTTATTCTCTGTTCAGAAATACGGTAGTTAATCTGTTATGATCTTGTTTATTCTTTATCATCGACCTATAATTTACATTTTCTTACAGTTATGAGGGCACAAATCTCGTGGCATCATCTGTAATCCAAATTCGTGTAATTTTCGTGGAGCACGTTTTATTCTGTGCATTCTTGATAATTTTGGTTTAAAAAAAATTCTTCTTTTTATCTCCTTCTGACATTTATGGTTAAGGATTTGATTATTGTGATTTAATGATGGGATCCCTGTTTGCTGCGAGGGTACCCATTAGGACAACCTTAGTCCACTCCTCCCCCTTCGGTCTGTGGATGATTCCTTCCACGACGCAGATGAAAAAACAAGCATTTGTTCCCCAAATCGCAAGCTAAGTGAAGTCATAAATTATATCTGTAATGTTTCTTTGGCGTAGAATTTATCCTGGTAATTATTCTATATTCGACATTTGAATTTTGTTTACTTCTAACTTAATACTAATTAAAATTTTCTTGGTCTCCTTGTAGGATTTCTAACATTCGAAGTCTCTAGATTTCCAGGACAGGGCCTTGCGCGAAAAGGTACTCGGGTTCCAACTTGCAGCGTTTAAAAAAAACAAATTTAACCCTAGGTTCTATTGTAAGGATACGGTTCTGCCCTAGAATACTATTATCATGGAAATTTTATACCAGATTCTTATAAACAACTGGTCATTTGTAAGTTCAGTCTTTAAAGAAAAGACATAGGGGAAACCCCATATTGAAATAAGATTTCACTATTTGAGAGTTGAAGACTCATTTAAGTATTGTTCTGACTCTGGAATATGTAATATGTTTTATGTATTTGCGTTACCAAACCTTTGCCTCTGTGTTATTGTAATGAAAGAAGACTATAACTATTTGCTCCATTAATGTAATCAGTTTTAATGGGAAAACTCGAATTTCAAGTTATGCGACAATCAATAATTAGTTTATGTGTATTAGATATTTATATAACTCAGAAACCCTATGTTGGCATCAACATGTATTCATATAGATTTCTATTCTGGAAATCACTCAATACTTCGTTGGGTAGTTGTACAGTTGGATAATTTTGAGCGAATATCCATATATACCTATATATATATATATATAGTTTATGATTATCATGGAAATCATGCTATTCTGTGTAGATTTACTGCACTTATAAGGATATATGTAGAATTCCTATAGATCTATACTTACTAAAAAATCTATAACAAGTCT
This sequence comes from Picea sitchensis, assembly GCA_010110895.2. Lineage (NCBI taxonomy): Eukaryota > Viridiplantae > Streptophyta > Pinopsida > Pinales > Pinaceae > Picea > Picea sitchensis. The sequence continues at coordinate 64,239 of SNQJ01S0056611.1, read as the reverse complement.
TTAACATATTCATACTTGAATCTGCATTCATAATTGTGGTCCATAGGGTACTTCACTTGAATACGAAACTTTCACCTAACAACTATCATACACAGTAGCTCTCTAATTCAAATTTATTAAATCAAGTCATTTGTAAAAGATTTTCCACAATTCATTTCATTCTACCAACACAAGTAGATGTATTTTATCAGTCATAAAACAATAGGACATTCATCCAGAAATAAATAAAATGTATGCTATCAACTATTTAATCAACAAGACTTCAACTAGGGAAGAGTAGATGGACATATCTCAGTAAAATGCTAAAAAAGAAAACGGAACAACTAAGTTCCACCCAACCATAGAACAAAACAACCAATCTACTTGCTCCGTTCATCCCCTATCCTGAACATGAATCCATGAGGGCGAACTCCAAACTCCTCCTTAGCTATTCTCCTCTTTCAGAATAAGAAAGCTTCTCCTTGCCTCACACTCAGAAAACCAGTGCTCATAACAACAAGTGATATTCCTCCCCTTAACATACTAGGCAACATCCTGCCTCCTCCTATATGCTATATATGCAAAAGAATCTTGTGCCTCGATCTTGTCCCCTTGGTAATTTTCGCAGCTTTACAAATCCCTAATTTTCAGGGGCTGCCAATGACCAAATTCCTAATTTTCCACTTGTATAATTCATCCCTAAGGTAGTTCAAACATGTTCCCCACTCATGGCGTCATGGTCAACTGATTTCAACATGGTTGTTCCATTTGTCTCTCAGCAATAAATATAAAAATATTTGTTTCTTACAAGTGTTGTAATCAAAGAGTTGGTTGGGCAAATCAAATCTTTGCCCAACAGTCATAATAATAAATTACAATTAACTAAATTCCAAATTCGAAATTGCCATAAAGGGCAATAATTTTCCAATTTTGGATTTACTAAAAATGGAAATAAATTCCTAAGTATTTTCAGACTTCAATAATAATTTATTTTTGGGGAATATTACATTTTATTCTAACAAAAAAAAATTGGATGTTGCAATTTGACATGTACTTCTCGAACTATTTTTCATGCAACTATTTTCTGTCATGTCAACAATGAAGCACCAACAAAATCTCACAACAGAATATATTTTGACCCTGCTAGACAGGGCAAATAACACAACTGCATGTCCACTCGTGGGTGCAGGGGTTGAACATCGTAAAGCGCCCAAATAATAATAATAATACAAAAAAAAAAGAACTCCAACTATCGGCGCAGGACCCCAACCCTGCAAAGCCGAATCAAACAAAATAAAACAACAAGCACCAAACCAATGAGAAAGCACGAACAGGCCCAACTGTAGCCCCGAAGCCCCAAAGTGTAAACTTGAGCCAAACAAACACAACCAACAACCAACGAACCAACAAACCAACGAACAAGAAACAACCACTGAACCGGTAAACAACATATGTATCTCCAACGATTACGAAACTGCAGCCGAAGCACATAAGGAACCAAAAACATATGAGAAATAAGCAAACATTTTTACTTGCAAATTGCAAACACTGAACAACAAAGAAGGAATAGAAAATGAAACTATGGCATGAAAACTTACTCCGAAACGATGAAAGGTAGAAGCGCAGGTTGAATTGTGAACCAAACAACAACAACAAGCAACAATCGACGTGGAGAAGAAGCACTCACCGAACTAGTAAACAATGTATGTAGCTTCAACGATGACAAAATTGCATTGCAAGGCTAGAATAAGGATGAAATATACAATGCCTATTCAACTGGCGATGGACAACAATATTGTCCAAAATCTTTGCAACATTGTATGGAAAATTTCGAGGAAAAATGTACTCCGAGAAGCGTATTTAGATAAACATTTAAGGTTGTCAGGTTGTCTAAGGACCTCGCAATATGCAAACATTTAAGTTGTTAGGCCTGTTGGAGGACCTCGCATCATGTAAACATTTAAGCTGTCAGGCCTATTCAAGCACCTCAAAAAAAGTGTCAATACATTTCAATACTAATACATGCAGCAGGGATGTTATAAACTTTGGAATTATCGATCACTATAAAGCTTGGATATCTACACATTTCAATATGATTATTACAAATAAAAAAAGCACCGTATATGATCTAAGACAATGCTAGCAGAAAATGCTAAGACAAACATTTGAACTAATGCTAGCATTAATCCACCTTCAAGCAATGCATAAGAAAAATATATGATTCAAAAAAATTGTAGACGATCAAAAAGTTTGGATATGCTAACATATAAAACATTGGGAATAGCGAAGCCGACAATAAGACCTCCAATCTATTATCCAATCAGATCATTACATATATGGTACTTTTTATTATATAAAATTCAATGTTTTTAGTTCCCTAGCTCCAACAATAGATATTATGCAAATATTTGTGGTCAAAGGACAAACTAATATGAGGTCAACGAATTATCGATCGCTATAGTCCCTCTATGCCTACGACGGGGACTAATAAAAGTCACTTTTATTTTGTTATTTCCCTATTAACATAAGATTATGGTATATTAAAACTTATATATTAAAGAAAACCAATTATATAATAACAAATTTTTAAATTAAAAAATATACATATTAAAAAAATATTTCAACTATTAAATATATTCAACTTATTTAAATTAATAAACATATAAAATAATACTATAAAATACTAATAATTTTTTTAATTAAAAAATAATTCTCAACTCATATTCTATGTAATAATGAAGAGCCTATATTTTCTCAACTTGAATAATTTGCACTTATTGTTTAAATATTTCATCATAATCCAACTTCAATCAAAGGACCATGAATCAAACAATCATTATATTAATAAAAGTCACTTTTATTTTGTTATTTCCCTATTAACATAAGATTATGGTATAATATAATTTATATGTAAAAGAAAACCAATTCTCTTAATTAATGTATAATAATTTTTTAAATTAAAAAACTATACATATTTAAAAAATGATTTCAACTATTAAATATATTCAACTTATTTAAATTAATAAACATATAAAATAATACTATAAAATATAATTTTTTAATTAAAAAATAATTCTCATTATATCTTACAATATTTTATATTTTATTTTCAAATACATGTTTAATCCTTAATTGAATATCAAATACTACTAATTCTTTTAATTAAAAAAAAATCATTATATCTTACAATACTTTATATTTAATTTTCAAATACATGTTTAATCCTTATTTAAATATTATCCATAAATATATGTTCTAGATTATGAGAGTCACTTATTCACAACATTATACTTTCTTATTTTTATCTTATAAATTTTCAAATTAATGGTTAGGCTTGGCATGCTAGACTTTTTTTTGTCATTAAAGGCTTTTTCTTTTTATATATATATATATATATAAAATTTATTTGAAAATAATAATAATAAAAAAAACTATAACAATTAAAATTAATTTGTATTTGAATGACATTTGTTTTTTAATATAGTTTAAAATAAATATTTTCTCATGAACTATGAAGCAAACAAAAAATTCATCACACTTATGCATACAAAATTTCCTACAATTTGCATGCAAAATATTTCCCTCATACATCCCTCTATAGTTAGCATTTCTTATATCAATTTTCAAGTGCATTTCATAAAACACATGGAATGTATGTGAGATTCAAACAAGGTAAATATACTTATCTGAACTTGAAGGAAACTCAACAAATTGAATAAGGGAGAGCACTTTTCCAGTTAACCATAGGCACAATATAGCGTGCTCTTTTTACTGCTAGCCACCCCCTAGCTAGAACATGATATCACAAGAGTGAATCTAGCCAACTCTCAACACTTATGGGAACATGGAAAATTCTTCAAGGGACAACGCCACATGAAACTCCTTGTTGGCTATCAGGAACTCCATGAAATCAAAGCACCTCTCCTTCTATCACAACACAACACAAGAGTGAGTTCCCTTTCACTGTTTCCTAGTACCTCAAGGAAACTCCTCCATTCAATGCTTCATGTGCACCCAACATGACCTAAGCTCTCTCTCCCTCTCATTAGATTTCATTGGAAGTTTCCACACAATTTAGGGTTTGAGCCAATGAATTCTCGATTGGTTTAGCACTCGTCTTGTCTTGGCTCATGACCCGATTCTATTTTCTGCTCAATCTTCATGCCAAAAAACTATTTCTCGTCTCATGCACATCCTTTCTCATGCCACTAAAAGGAAAAGACCCTCTGCAGAGGTTTTTGCGGACGCCCCTATAAAAATATCCCAAAATTACGTTTATAGCAGATGATACTAGCGGAGGTGAGCGACCAGAGGTTTTAGCAGATGTTTTTACACCGATTCTTTTATAAGTACATAACGCACTGATGCATTTTAGACAATAGGCGCATCGATGCCCTCAAAACTAGCACACCATAGTAGGGCTATTTCAAATAAGGAACAATATTATTCGATGCGCTACAAAAATAAGGACACATTGGAAAATAATGGCGCACAGTAATAGTATTATTTTAAAAATACGTGGTGCACAACGTAACACTGGAAGCATTGGTTCACTATTAGTAGAGTGCACCGTCATATGGTTAAATAAAAAACATTTATGCAACAATGTAGGGTTGTGTCAAAAAAATATATCGGTTCACTCCATTGTATCATGCGCACTAGTGCTACAATATGGAGCATCATGTTAAGGTTAGTTTCCAAATTTAGGATGTGCACTCTGTAAACCCAAGTGCACTGGGGTGTCTATTATTATACCGCACCATGTCATGCTTAAACAAAAAATTTCACACTATTTTAATTTTTCAAAAAAATAAAAGGCGACGCGCTATGGAGTTGTATACACACCAGTGCGCACACAAACACACTCACACCTTCCTAGGGATGTTTTTTTTTAATATATAACCAATGTGCTCATTAAACATGTATGGCCTGATTTGGTTGTGAATCGGGCACATTGGAACATGGTTTTATTAAAAAAAATTACTGACACTAAAAATCATTTTTACCATTCTTATTGTTGTAGAGCTCAAAATCATCGGTGAAACCTTTTCCTATCTGAAGCACCCTTCCATCAATGGTTTCCTTGGTTGCATTCCTTTCCTCTGTTGTTGGGTGCATGAATTTTGAATTTTTCCAAATGGTGGACAAATTTAGTTTTTTTTAGTATGTCACAATCATGCCTCCCCGACGAAAAAATGTTCAAGTAATCTCCTTGTTTCTTCATAACTTAAGTTTTCACCAGTTTAAAATTTAAAATTGAATGAAATTTTAAGTGTTAAAAAAAAACAAAAAAAACCGTGCGATGCATTCGAGGCTCGAGGCTCGCACCGCTTACGGTGCGACTTGTAAATTTATAGGGCGCACCACATACCTTGTTACATTTCTTGGTGGTGTGTTGGTAAACATAAATTCACCAACACGTCCATTTAAGGACGCACCAAAGAAAATCATTTAACTAGTGGGGCGGTGCGTCAAAGTACAACTAACACACCGATGCATTAAAGTACATAGCACACCACCCTTATCAGATATATTTTACGCAATGTGTTGTTAAATGATCCAAAAAGGATTTGGAGAAGGATAAGAACAACTCAAAACTTGCAGAGGCAACTCAGGACGCTCAAAATGGCTTTAGTAGATAGAGAAAGGGAAAAAATTCAAAGTTCCCAAAATTCAATGAAAATGACATTAGCGCGAAGAACGCATCACAAGCTTTCCAATGGCACAAGTGGTTCCTCAAACATTACTCGTATGGAAAAGTTATAAGCGATCAAAGTTTAGGTCAAAATTGGTCAAAAAAGTCAAAGGTCAAGGTGACATGTGTCACCACTGCAAAGGTGACATGTGGCATGTCCATACAAATCATCACAAGCTTTCTAATGGCACAAATGGTTCCTCAAACATAATTCGTATGGAAAAGTTATAAGCGATCAAAGTTTAGGTCAAACTTGGTCAAAAAAGTCAAAGGTCAAGGTGACACGTGTCACCACTGCAAAGGTGACATGTGGCATGTCCATATAAAGAGATGTGGCACAATGTTACAGGTTCTTACAGGTACACATGGTAGATTATGTGTTCCAGTCTCTAGTGGACACGTGGCAGGTTCTTACAGGTACACATGGCAGATTATGTGTTCCAATCTCTAGTTGACACGTGGAAAAGGACAACCAATGAGAGGTTGTAACGTGGCAACACTCCCATTGGCCTCTTACAAAATCTATATTGGAGCTGACGGGAGTCGAACTCCTTACCTCCTAGCACAAGGCCTTACACTCCGTGCTAGCTAACATGCCATTACATATTCCTTGTTTATTATATGGCACAAATATTATTTAAGTTAATATAATGTTCTATGTGGGCGGAAAAAAAAGGCCAGGCCCTTGGCCCAACCCCTGGTTATGTGCTAATTCATGCAACCACACTCCAACAAATGATATATATATCAATTCCAAGATTCGCGTGCTCCAAAATTATTGCTTCGGGGTTCCACAAGTAACGGGATTCCAAACAACTTATGCCATGTGCGCTACTCCATATTATATGCCACGTGAAACTATGTAATAAGTGGGTTTTACAACAAACCACACTCATTAAAATATATGCCATGAGAACTATGTTTAAGTGAGTTATTAACCATATTGTTATGCCCTATGCCCTATTTTAATGGGGTTTGTTTTTAATATATGTCATATTTAAACAATGGCTCAAACAAACCATTCCATATTATTGGAATGAATGGCCAAGATGCTAAACAACCCTATCCAAGTGGATTTTTGTAAAGGGGTTGTAATTAATTATTTTGTTATGTAAATATGCCCCTTTGGGTTATAAAAAGGGGTTCATCTCTCATGTATGGGGACACAAGTTCTCATTACAAGTTGAGAACAATACTTGGTGATAAATTCTTTTGTACAAATCTTTATGCTCATTTTTATAAGGTAGGAGGAGAACCAAGGGTGTGACCGTACGGAAGAGGCACGAATTTTCGAGACAGAGGCACAAAAATCGAGGTAAGATTTTTCTTAGGTCCAAAAGTGCCAGACTCGGATCGAGGCAAGAAGATAGTCATTTTTAGGTAATTTGACACCATGAACATAGTGGTGATGTTTGTTTTATGACCTGATCAAATCTTCTGTAGCTTAACTCCATAATTAGGTATACTTATGTATTTTGCCCAATTCTTTTGAGGAGTTAACAAAATAGGCCTACCCATTTGAGAGCAGGACCCGGAGATGTAGTCCACCAGGGACGAACTCCGTTATCAAGTTTTTGCGTTCATATTTCATGCTTATATCTCTTTCCTTTCGAGCTTTTCCTTCTTTATGGTGTACTTTAGTTTATGCTCATTTAATACAATTCTTTAATAAGTCACTGGACGAAAAGATATCGGATCATATTGGTATCAGAGTAGTCGTCTTTGACTTGAATTATTGAGTATGAATGCTTACTAGGGCCAAGCACAAGCAAGGTGAATGAACTCTTAATAATTTCAATCCCAAAGTTGATCGTGCATCCCGAAGGAAGAAAATGGCAGAAGAGGACAAGCATGATGAACAAGAGAAAAAATCTCACATGGTATTTTATCTCATGTCAGAAATGGTTTAACAAATGTATGGAGATTACGAGAATAAGATGAAGAAGAAAGTGAAAAAAAAGGAAGCACATGCATATGATGATGCTTCGGTAAATCAAGGGGCTGGAGGAGATCCTCTTGAGCCTCCATCTTCACCTTCAAGTTCTAGTTCTTCTTCCTCTGAGCATTCTCATCATTCTCATCATTCTAGCCATAAAGCCTCTTTTAAGAAACCATTATTAAAGCTTGATGTAAAATTTTCTTTACCTATGTTTAATGGAGATGCTAATCCTGAAAAGCTAGATAATTGGATCCGACAGGTTGAAGTATATTTCTGTGTTCAACATATTGACGAAGAGGAAGTTAAAGGGAAACTAGCTTCTCTTCGGTTGGAAGGCACCGCTCTCGTATGGTCGGAGAGAAAGCTTCAGGACATGAGTAAGTGTGGTAATCTTCTTTCCTCATGGTTAGAATTTAAATCAAAGATAAGGAAGCAGTTCTATCCATCAGGGTATTTGCATAAATTGACGATGGAATGGAAAACTTTAAGGAAAAGTAAAGGTCAAATTGTACAAAGTTTCACAAAAGAAATTAGGAAGAAAGCTCTTTCATTGAACATTCCTTTGGATTCTTATGAAACTTTAATGAAGTATATTGGCACACTTCATAGTTGTATTCATCATACTTTTATTTTGTTTAACCCCACTAGTCTTGACGAAGTTTGTGTGCAAGCCACTCACCTTGAGAACAAGGGGAAACATGTTCAAGAAGATCCCATGAAGAAACCTTCCAATTTCCCAAAAAAGTCTTTCAACAAGTTCAAAAGGAAGGAAAAGAAGACCACTACATTAACGAGAGAAGGAGGAAAACCATCTTCCACTCATTGCAAGAAGAGCGGTCACGATGAAGAACATTGTTGGAAACTGCATCCAGAAAAGAAACCGAAACAATTTGGTGGAAAGGGGAAGACAAAAACCGTTGCTACACTGCAACAAGATCTTGGTTCTGATTTAGGAGATGAAGGAAAGATCACAACAGTTGGACTACAAGGTAAATATTCCCTTCATGCTAGTTCAAGTTCCAATAATGAATCTCATGATGATGAACAAAAGAGGAATGAGTTATTTCATATAAGAGTTGTATCTAAACATACTAAGATAGATACATTATTCGATCCGGGTTCCCAAGTAAAGTTAATATCTGAAGCACTTGTCAAGAACATGGGTCTTGAAACGAAACAACATCTGAAGCCTTATCCTCTTGGTTGGGTATGTGATAAAGCAAAAAATAATGTCACCAAACAATGTAGGATCAGATTTGCTATTGCTTCAAAGTTGATTGATGAAGTGGATTTGGATGTTGTACCACTTGATATATGTGGCATAGTGTTGGAAAGTCCTTATCTTTATGATAGAAAAACAATATTCTTTCGTCATGAGAAAAAATACCACCTTACTAAGGGGGGAGTGGAATATATTGTTAGACATCACAACATGAGGGTAAATGCAACACTTGTTAGTGTAGGACAAATGAAAAGACTTATAAACACTAATAAGAGATATGTACTCATGGCCGTAAGAGAGAAAGATGTCGGGACATCTGACGCTTTCCAAGGATGTGATCCGTCTCATAAAAAGGAATTAATTGATATTGTATCTAAGTATGATGATATTTTCCAGGAACCATATGGATTACCTCCTAAGAGGGAAATCCAACATGAGATACATCTTCAACAAGATTCTCCTCTTCCTAATGTGGGCATGTACAGGATGTCATTTGTGGAGATGACAAATATCAAGAAGCTGGTGCAGGGCTTATTGGATCAAGGGGTCATCTGGCCCAGTTCATCTCCTTATAGTTCTCCGATCGTGATGGTGCCAAAGAAAGATGGCACATGGTGAATGTGTGTCGATTACTGGGCCTTAAACAAATCACGATGAAAAATCGATACCCTCTTTCTTGTATAGATGATTTACTTGACCAATTGAAGAATGTTGTTTATTTCACTAAGTTAGATTTACACAGTGGATATCATCAAATTAGGGTTGCAGAACATGATGCATGGAAGACTACCTTTAAAACCAAACATGGATTGTTTGAGTGGTTAGTTATGTCGTTTGGGCTTTGTAATGCTCCGACAACTTTCAAGCGTGTGATGAATGAGGTATTTAGGCCTTTCCTAGATGACTTTGTGATTGTGTATTTAGACGACATTCTTGTTTTTAGTGGGACTTGGGATGAACATGTAAAGAATGTAAAGCATGTATTGGATACTTTGCAAAGGGAAAAGATGTATGTGAAAATGTCTAAGTGTGAATTTGGCAAGACTGCACTTGTATACTTAGGTCATATTGTAGGAGGAGGACAATTGACAATTGATTCTTACAAAATTGATGTAATTGTAAATTGGCATGAGCCAAAGAGTGTAATCGAAATCTGAATCTTCTTAGGTGCAGTCCAATATTGAAGGAGATTCATTCCCAACTTCTCCTTTATAACAACTCCTTTGCATGCCTTAACCGGTGTGAAGAACACTTTTCAGTGGGAAGGAAAGCAACAAAAATATTTAGACACTTTGAAGGAGAAGATAAGTACCGCACCAGTATTAGCACTGTAGAATCTTCAACAACCTTTTGAGATTGAGACAACTGCCAGTGGATACGCCATGGGTGTAGTATTGATGCAATATCATAAGCCTATATGTTACCACTCTGAAACTTTTAACCAAGTTGTTGTTAACTATCCTACACATGATAAATAATTGTATGCATTAGTCCAAATATGATCCAAGTGGATATCGGTGGCCACCCACCTTTTCCAACTGGATCAAAACATTTTTCTGGCAATTTTGGCAATTTACTATTTTTAACAGTTTTTAACTTCCGGGGCCATTTTGAGGGCCTAAATGAAGGTTTTTTGGGATAGAGCTTCTTAATAATATCCAAAGGCTCTAATTGAGATCCCAAAATTAATCTGCTCGATGATACCTTTCCAACGAGGTATCGTTCACCCCAAACAAAGATCGTATGCCAAAGTTACGCCCCCAGGAAGTTGATACACCAAACTACCCAAAACGAGGTCCACAAAATTGTTGGTTTTTCATCTTCCAGGGTTAGGGTTTTGGATTTTATTTATGATAAAAAGGCCTTTGGAGCCTCATTGTAAAATCATTTTCTCACTGATGCAAGTAGCCATCACATCTCTTCTCAGAGATAAGCTGCCACCATTCTAGCGAGTCTTTCACTCTATACTTTACAGTCTTTGTACATTTTCTCTCATTAATATAAAATTGTGTATTACTGTATATCTGTGCTTATGGTTGCATCTCTGATACATTTCTATTATAATATTGGATATCTGAGATATCTATCTAGATTTCTTTATTATATCTCTGCTTTCATTTCATGCCGAAAATAATCCGGATCAAAAGCGTAAAGAAATGGAAGCACTACTTGTTAGGGAAGGAAACAATTATACATACAGATCACTAGGCCTTACAATATATTCAAACACATACCAAACTACAATAATCTCTACACTATATATGGATGGGTTTTCTACAACAATTTCATTTGGTAATCAAGTACAAGAAGGGTACAAGTAACAAGGTAGCCGATATGCTTTCTAGACCTCCTATTGTTGTTTCTATTATTTTGAAGAATACTTCTTTATCTCATGATAGCTATGTACAGAAATATGCCATCGATGAAGATTTTAAAGAAGTATATGAGAAGCTAACCCATGGTGCACAGGTAGAGAACTATTGTCTGCAGGGAAAATTACTCTATCATCTTGGAAAGCTATGTATTCCTACAAGTAAACGAGTCCATGTAATACGAGAAGCTCACACTTCTCTTGTGCCTGGGAATTTTGAGGTAGGAAAAACTATGGCTCATTTGCATAGGTTTTCTTACTGGCCTCAAATGAAAGAAATTGAAACTAAATATGTAAAGGGGTGTGTGATGTGTTCTACTTATAAGCCCATTAATAGAAAATTGGGGCTATACTCACCACTTCATGTTCCATCCCATCCATGGGAAAGAATTTCCATGGATTTTGTAGGGGGGTTACCAATGACCAAAGGGGGTCATGACTATCTGTATGTTGTAGTGGATAGGTTTAGCAAGATGTGTATCTTGATGCCATGTAAAAAGAAGATCACTGTTGAGCATACTGCTAATCTCTTCTTTCAGTATGTTTGGGTTCACTTTGGGTTACCCACATCCATTGTCTTGGATCGAGATACTCAATTGCTTGGGGATTTTTGGACTACATTGTGGAGAATGATGGATACCAAATTGAAGAAGAGCATTGTTTTCCATCCATAGACCAACGGATAGATAGAGGTGGTAAACATAACAATGGTACTTCTGCTTCGAGGCTACTGCAGCAAGCATCCCAAGTTATGGGATGAACATATACCCTATGTACAACATGCTTACAACCGAGATTTATGTTCATCGACTCAGAGTTCACCTTTTGAGACATGTTTTGGGTAACTACCCAAGGTTCCTTTGGACTTTATGTATGGGAGAGATACTGATGTGAATTAAGAATGAATAGAGGACAGAGCCCGCAAGTTCATCTAAAGGATCCAACATATACACCAGGCAGTCAAGGAACAGTTGGAGAAAAGTCAAGCATAGTATAAGGCTCAGCATGACAAGCACAAGGTTGATCATCAGTTCCAGGTTGGAGACTGGGTATGGCTTCACAGATTGAAGGGTGAAGGCAAGAAACTCAAGCCCATCCGATATGGACCCTTCACTATATTGGAGAAAAGCGACACTGATGATTTTCGTTTAGATCTTCCACCTTATATGCAGATTTACTTAGTTGTGAATGTAGAGAACTTGAAACTTTTTGAGCCTCCCATGATCATGGATCAGGATGAGGAATTTTCAATACCTTCAGTTGATGAGTTTGCACCTGAGTACTTGGATGAGTTACAGGAATATATCATCCTGGACAAAAGGACGAGGACTTCACGCAGGGGTGATGTTGATTATCTTCAAGTAGGCTTAAAGGACACACATCCAAGCAAGGCAAAGTGGATTGAGAAGGACAAAGTGAGGCAACTCTTCCCTCACTTACTAGTTGATTGATGAAAGCTTTGGGTGGTCCAAAAATATCTCAATGGGAAGGTGTGATCCAAAAAGGATCCATAGAAGGCTAAGAACAAATCAGAACTCGCAGAGGCAACTTGGGACACTCAGAATGGCTTCAACATATAGAGAAAGGGAAAAAAATCAAAGTTCCCAAAACTAAGTAAAAAGGACATTATCGTGAAGACCACGTCGTAAGCTTTCTAATGGTGCAAACGGTTCCTCAAACAAAGCTCGTATGAAAAATTTATAAGATATCAAAGTTCAGTTCAAACTTGTTCAAAAAAGTCAAAGGTCAAGGTGACATGTGTGCAAGGGTGACACATGACACATATGTACAGGATGATATGGCACAATGTTACATGTATATGTGGCAGGTTCTTATAGGTACATGTGGTAGATTATGTGTTCTAGTTTCCATTTGACACATGGCAGAGGACAACGAATGGGGGGTTTCCATGTGGCAACCCCCCATTGGTCTCTTACAATACAGTTCATTAAAAGCTATATTTGAGCCATAGGGAATCGAACTCCTTACCTCCTAGCACAAACGCCTTACACTCAGCTCTAGCCAACATGCCATTACATATTCCTTGTTTATTCTATGGCACAAATATTATTTAAGATAATATAATGTTTTATGTGGGCGGAAAAAAAAGGCTAGGCCCTTGGCCCAGCCCAACCCCTGGTTATGTGCTAATTCATGCGACCACACTCCAAAAAATGATATATATCAATTCCAAGATTCGCGTGCTATAGAACTATTGCCTCGGGGTTCCACGAGTTACGAGATTCCAAACAACTTATGCCATGCGTGCTCCTCCATATTATATGCCACGGGAAACTATGTAATCAATGTGTTTTACAATGAATCACACTCATTAAAAGATATGCCATGAGAACTATTTTTAAGTGGGTTATTAACCATATTGTTATGCCTTACACCCTATTTTAATGGGTTTTTTTAATATCTATTTTATATATGCCATATTTAAACAATGGCTCAAACAAACTATTCCATACTATTGGAACAAATGGCCAAGATGCTAAACAACCCTATCCAAGTGGATTTTAGTAAAGGAGTTGTAATTAAATATTTTTTTATGTAAAGATTCCCCTTTGGGTTATAAAAAGGGGTTCATCTCTCATGTATGGGGACACAAGTTCTCATTACAAGTTGAGAACAACACTTGGTGATAAATTCTTTTGTACAAAGCTTTATGCTCATTTGTATAAGTTAGAAGAAGAACCAAGGGCACGACCATATGGAAGAGGCACAAATTTTTGAGACAGGGGCATGGAAATCGAGGTGAGATTTTTCTTGGGTCCGAAAGTGCCAGACTTGGATCGAAGCATGGAGACAATCATTTTTAGGTAATTCAACACCACGAATGTAATGGTGATGTTTGTTTTCTGATCTGAGCAAAGCTTATGTATCTTAACTCCAGAATGAGATATACTTATGTATTTTTCCCATTTCTTTTGAGGAGTTAATAAAAAAGGCCTACCCATTTAAGAGCAGGACCCAGAGTCATAGTCCACTAGGGACGAACTCCGTTATCAAGTTTTTGTGTTCATATTTCATGCTTCTGTCTCTTTCCTTTTGAGATTTTCCTTGTTTATGGTGTACTTTAGTTTATGCTCATTTAATACAATTCTTTAATAAGTTACTGGACGAAAACATCTCGGATCAATAAACATGTGTACCGGGGCGTTCATGTTTACCAAATGCACCATTGAGAAATGTAACATTGTGTTGCGGTGCACCGAGTAATTTTTTTGGTGGCATTGTGCACGGTGTGATAGGAATGATCGGAACACACCATTATAAAGTTCCATACTCAAAAAATTGTTAAATTTTATGTGACGGTGCGACTATGTCAGTTAAACGCACTAGTACGTGTAGGGAATGTATATGCATTGTGTTGTTTTGCTAATTTTAAATAGTTGTTTACCTACTTTAAAATTTAATTTATTTTTTGGTTTAAGTGGTGCGTATGATAAATGTAACACACCAGGGCGTATTGTTTGTAGTGTAGTGACCGATGTGGTTTTCCAACGCACTACATAACACAGTAGAACATTTATGTTATGTGTGTTAGTGTACACTAATTGACCGATCACAATGCTCACAATATATATGGTTGCACCGCAAAGTGTGCATGACTATTTTTTTGGCGCACCGTTAATGCAATTATCTTATTTTTTGAAGGAAGTTCTTTTTATGTATTTATAGATAAATTTACCATTCAATATATATTTTTTATTGTTTTATGTATGAGAGAGGCATATGTATTTCATATGTTAATCATGCAAAGATGTAAGCAAAGAGAGCAACGACAACAACATGAGCATAGGGTGGACCTGTACAATGTTGTACAAGAATGAGAGGCAAGGGAGAGGGAGAGGGATTTGTATCCTCACCCTATTACTCCAACGAATCATGCTCTCTTGAGGGATGTAGGCCTCCTTAAGTACTATGAGGAGGCTACATCCCTTAAGGGGAACTATGGGTTGTTGGTGCATCTGATCCATCGATGGGATGTCCATCGTTAGGCTTTCTGTGTGGGTTTGGATTAGTGGTACCATCCCACTTAGGAGGATGTTTACTTTATCACTGGGATATCCAGGAGAGGGGGGGATTTTCTCCAGTTCCCAGATGTCCCAGTAGGTGTTTCCATTGATATTCAGCTCATGTACTCTCAATAATATATTAGGATTGAGGTACTATCCCCAACTAATTTTAAGGTGTCTAGTGGATAGCTGAAAATCGCGTCTTTCGGTGCAGAGGAGGTTAGGTGCCTCTCACTCCTAGTGACTACCATAGCCCATTTTACAAGTAATGGAAGACGCATTAACTGCCCTCTTTTGTAATATGTTGATTCATTGGTACAACGACCACGATGTATCAGATGGTTTTCCATTTTTTACAGTAGTTTTGTCTAGCGCTCGACAAATTTCGGGCTATGATACGTGGGAGGTCGAACTTCCCATTTTCCTTAGAGATATTTTGCTTATTTTTTGAGAGGTTTTCATAGACGAGGCTGAATTTTGTCTGTCAGCCTCCTACGCCGAGGACTCATGTGTAGATGCGCATGTGGGGGGAGATGATTCCAAAGAGGGGCTAGGCGAAGTTTTTGGCCATGTTTGTGCCAGACACACTAGGGCTACTAGGAAGTGCGATGGATCACATGTTCGTCATGGTGTCATTGCCTTACGCGGGTTTGGATTGGCGAGGATTTCCAAACATACTTTTCACAATAGATGAGCCACCAGATGATAGAGGTAATATTAGTGTTTTGTTTAAATTAATATAGTTTCATTTTATTTTCTTACTTAATTAGAATAAAATTCATTCTAACACGTTCTTTAACTTGTTATATTCAATTTTTTAATGAATTAACTTTGTAATTATTGTTATGTACTATATATATTGCAGATATTGGCACTTTCACTGGGGACGTGCCTCCTCCCCCAAAAAATGACGATGAGGATATGATGCCTGAGGCCATGGTGGGTCAGGGTCCTCAAGTGTAGATACCTAACGACATGTGTTGTAGGCCCGATCCCAGATTCAGGTTGGATTTGGGCAACTGAATCTCTGCACTTTTGACTAAGGTGGGAGTCTTCCCTACCCTGATGTGAGACATCAGGGAAAATTCTACGCTCTTGGATATTTGGAGAGATATGTCGCATGATTTTATGTCTCTTATGCGTCATATCGTCGGAGCTTATAGGCTACTAACAACAAGGAGGGCTCCCGGTGATAGCACAAATATTCTTCCAGTATGACTCATTCGTCCAGTACCCCATCAATTGATGAGGGTGGTCATGATCATCCTTCTCCACATCCTTCTTATCCTCCTCTTTCACCTCATCATGAGGAGGCAACACATATTGCACATCCTCTTTCACCTCACCTTAATGAGAATGTCAGACCTATTCCTCATCCTCCTCTTTCACTTCACCTAGATGAGCATGCTAAACCTATTCCTCATCCTCCTCTTTCACCTCACTTAGATGAGAAGGAAAGACCTATTCATCATCCATCATCTTCCACTACAGACCATGCCTCCACTATTGTTGTAGATATGCAAATTATCCCACCGGTTGGACCAGATATGTTATAGTAGTTATTTGACTTGTCCATGATATATATATATATATATGGTGTTTTTTTTTTCTATTGATCATGTTGATGATGTACTTAATTTATATGTTGATGTTGATGTGTATATTGTTGGGTCATGTTAGATATGTTTGTTAAATGTGCTTCATAAATGTGTATGTTATAGCATTGTTCATTAGACGTGCATTTTTCATGTTGATCATGATGATATACTTAATTAATTTATAATATGTTGATGTTGATGTGTACATTTTTAGATCGTGTTAGATATGTTTAATGTTAAATGTGCTTGATAGATGTGTATGTTAAATGATGCTTATTAGGTGTGTGTGATGATGATGTTAGAAAATTCTTGTCTTTTGTTAGATGTGATCACAATGATGATGCCCTGTTAAATTATTAGATATGTGTGCTAGCTAATTAATGATGTTTATATGTGCTAGAGGTATATATAATTAGATGATGTTAGCAAGAGAATATAAATGTGTATTTTAGATGTTTATGTTTGTTATAAGATGGTTATCATCATCATGTTTATTTTTATAAATTACAAATTTCAATATAGTTGAAACTATAATTATAAAATTGAAACTATAATTGCATAGATAGTTCATTATACACATTAATTCTAACTATTTTTTTTTTCAAAAAACAAATTATATATGAATAAATTTTATTTTCTATTGTACTAATTACTCTTTTTGAATAGACTCTTCTACTCTGAAAATTGTTATTATAAAAAAGTTATGATCTCCAATGATAAGCATTCTATTGACTTTAACATTTTATGGATGCAAATCTTCCTATTGTTATTTTTGTCATTATTTCGTAAGTTGATAGCTATCAAATTTTAAAATATTACTTCATTAATTGTGGTTTTACTCAACATTGGGGGCATAATTTTATAAATATTTTCAAAAGCAATGATAAAAGTATGTAAACTAACAAACATTACTTTAATTAAAAACCAAATTATCACAAAATCATGTTATAAATTTAATTTTTTAATCATAAACCACATTTTTTATTAATCTTGATTTTAGATCTACAAAATAAATGAACATAAACTCAATTTTTGAATCATCATGTTAACATATCCTCAAAAATGTTCTACTATTAAACATGCATATCTACCATATCATACATCTAATTATATGAATATAAAAGTAGAATTCAGTATCCCATTAAAAGTTCAACTAGACATCTAACATTTTTTAGGATTTCACAATTGGAAATACTTAAAGAAGATGAAACATTTTGAAATATATGCAATGACATATAAATATATTTGAATAACTAACATTCCATGCAATCACAAATAATTTGAAAGACAAACACATTACGCATCAAACTGACTTTTAACCAACTAAAATTGTTCAAAGATTTGTTATAATTAACTTAACATTTCCTCGATCAGAAGATGAATAAAAAACAATATAATTAGTGAAATAAATAATATAATAAAAAAATACAACAACAATATTAAAGATGAAATAAAACATGTACATATCACTCTCTATTGTCATCACCCTCATTATCTTCGTCGCTTGGCATGATAACACTGTTGTTCTAAAAAATATGTTTTAATCTAGGGTCGTATCTTAATACAAACCACCAATCCCTATCCAACACATCTGGGTAAAAAAACACTTGGTTGCAGTGTTTTGGGAAAACATAAGCCTCCTTAGCTTCATCCCACATATTTTTAGAGTTGATACATATCATCCCACTATCGCGATATTCCTTTACATTATTCCGATCAAAGGTGTCCCACCACTTGCACCGAAAAATAACACATTGGAAATAAGAGAAGTCCACTTGAATGATCTCTTGTATCTTTCCGACGTAACCTAACTTCCCCTGTATGGTGATTTGATCACGGTGGCTAGCGCGACTAGATTGGTCAAACTCGAATTCCACTCCACAGTCATGTGTCATGTGTCCATCATCGACATCCTCTGTGCGAAAATGATGTCCATATGCCCACATATATGGGAACAAATGCACCTATAAAAAAATGAACAAATCAGATTGCCAATATGTGTCTAATAACCCGACCATTAAAATACAAAATAATATATATGTACTTACAATTCAAATATGCATTACGAAGTTAAAAATTATGTACACAAAAATATTATTACTAAGTTGTTGCAACCAATCCCTATGTTTAGTGCATCCACTTCTTCACGCGAGTAACGACCAGATGCACCATATTTCTCTCTGACTTGGTCATCAACCCAATTGTTGGGGCATATCATTGGAATATTTTCTTTTAAATGATCAGGATAAGGCATGCTTCTACCATTCAACTGTCTGAATTATTTCCTGTCACTTTCCCATTTCCTCCTCTTATGTGCGTATAATGCGACCCACAACTGTTTTTCCACTGAATTGTAAAGAATGAATTTATTGATGGTATCAATTTCTAAATTTGCTGATGTATTCATGAAATCAAACCAACATATAGTACGTATGAGATCATGAAAATATACAATATGAAGTTTAGTGTGAATAATTACTGTGTAGAAATTTGACAAACGATAAGTCACTTACTATTTATCAAGTGCCTTTTTCCATTCGTTTGGAGAAGCTCCCCTTATCTTTTTTCTTCATCGCTTTCGTCGTCCCAAATCAATGCACATGGTGTGTTGTATATATTCTTGATTTACTCACTGGCATAATAGAAAGACTCGTATGATATGTACCCCTCTATTATAGATCCCTCAGGTTTTTCCCTTTGACGAACAAATCCTTTCAATTTATTCATGTACTTCTCTAAAAAAGCAATCCAACGACAGGAGACCACCCTGACTAATTCAATCTCATCTACTAGGTGAATTAGAAGATGAACCTGCAAGTCCATGAAACTCGACAGTAGTTCCTTCACAAACATACAAACAATCTCAACTATCTCTTGATGGCACCATGGAATGTTAGCCATATGAATATCCTTTCATGTGATCCAATGTACAAATGCATATAATTTATATATGGAATGCCTTAGGTCATGGGGGAAGTCATGGTTCACACACCCATGCACGAGCAAAGGATAATGACACTACAAATTAAACACATAAAAACATAATATTGTTTTATCCCATGGCATAAAAATAAAAATTACAAATAAAAAAATCATATTTTTGACATACGTTGTACCTTTAGAAGGTTCAAACGGTCATGTGATTTCAACCCCGACAAATGTTCTTGACGCACAATGAAGCAATGTCCTAGGGAAGACCCATATAAAGAAGGCACCTTCACACCCAATATAACTTATTTTTCCAAATAAAGATCTTATTTCGTCAAAATCCATGGGACATCACCTTCTTTGAAAGACCAAGAGGGACCAACCTCTCCTCCACTTTCTTGTTGTTGGGGCTCAGAAGTGTCCTATTTTCATCCACCTTTCCCTTCACTATTCCTTACATTTCATCGCCCTATTAAACCTTCGTCATATCATTTTCATAAATACATTTGGGTTTCACATTATTATTTTCCACTTTATTCATTTTAGTATTAAAAATGAATTTATGATTAAATATTAGAAAATATACATGTTTTCATATATATCTCAATTATGTGTGAG
>SNQJ01S0056610.1:26275-58838 GCA_010110895.2 Picea sitchensis | reverse complement strand
CTTCAGGTCATCCAGATTGGGATACAACAATGAATGAAGAGTATTGTTCTTTAATGGAAAACGATACTTGGGATCTTGTACCTCTTCCAAAAGGAAGAAAACTTGTTAGATGAAAATGGGTATACCGAACTAAGTATGCATCATATGGAAGTATTGAAATACACAAGGCTCGATTAGTTGCCAAAGGATTTTCCCAAGTTTAAGGCATTGACTATAATGAAACCTTTGCCCCTGTAGCCAAAACGAATTCCATCCGCCTTGTTCTTGCCCTTGCTGCCTCACATAAATGGGAGGTCCATCAGATGGATGTTAAATCTTCCTTCTTGCATGGCGATTTGAAATAATAAATCTACATCGAAAAACCTCCTGGTTATGTCCAGAATGACTCTAGCCTTGTTTGTCGCCTCAAGAAATCTCTTTATGGTCTCAAGCAAGCTCCCCGAGCTTGGTATGCCAAAATGGATAGCTTTCTTATTGTCACTGGATTCTCTAGATTCCATTCTGATCCTAATGTCTATACCAAGAAAGTAGGAAGCCATCTCATCATCCTTTTCCTTTATGTTGACGATCTTATCCTTACTGGTAGTGACTCAAAACGTTTAAACCATGTGAAAACCAGCCTTAAGAAGAAATTTGAAATGACAGACTTAGGTTTTTTGCACTATTTCCTTGGTCTCCAAGTTTTGCAAACTAATGAAGGAATTTTTCTTTCCCAGTCTAAGTATGCTTGTGAAATTCTTCGTCTCTTTCACATGGACGATTGTAAACCAACCCCTTCTCCCTTCCAGTCTAGAGTCAAGATTTCTACCACTTGTACTTCTCCTGAAGTTGATGCCACCCTGTATCGTCAGTTAGTTGGTAGCCTCTTATACTTGACTCATACCCGTCCTGATCTTTCCTTTGTTGTTGGTCTCGTTGCCCGATATATGAAAACACCCCATGAAAGCCATTGGAAAGAAGCTAAAAGGATAATTCACTATGTTCGTGGTACTATTCAGTTTGGGATACATTACAGTTCAGGGGGGACTCCCTTATTGTTTGGTTTCACTGATTCAGATTGGGTTGGCGACCCCGATGATCGGAAGTCTACTGCAGGTTATGTTTTCAGCCTTGGTTCAGGACCTGTCACTTGGGCCTGTAAGAAACAACATGCTATTGCACTTTCTTCAACAGAAGCAGAGTACCGAGTAGCGGTAAATGCAAGTCAGGAAGCCTTGTGGCTTCGATAGATCCTTTCAGAGTTTGGATTCCAACACCAGCATCCGACCAGACTTTGGTGTGACAATCAAAGTTCCATCAAGCTCGCCAAAGACCCAGTTCAACATCAGCATAGAAAACACATCGAGCTACACATGTACTTCATCAGAAGGCTCATTCATGATCAAGTTATTGAAGTGCTCTTTTGCCCTACAGAAGATCAAGTTGTAGACATTTTCACAAAGTCTCTTACAGAAGCGATTTTTTCCAAACTTCGATCTATGTTAGGAGTTCAAGAAGTTGTCATTAAGGGGGGATAGGCTCTAATGCCTCCTTCCTTCTCCTATTTGTGTCATTATTGTAAATCATTCAATCCTATCCCAAGTTGTTCTTAAGGGAGGATGTTAGGATATTTAGACACTTAGGAGTTAGTTAAGATCTACTTGGTCTAATATGTCGTTAAGTAAAAGTGTGTTTCTTTAGTATGCATTAGTATGCATTTGTAGTTAGGATGTCGCTAGGTAAAAGTGTGTTTATTTAGTATGCATTAGTATGCATTTGTAGTTAGGCACTGACGGGTCACTTATATGTTTCCTAAGATGTTGATCTGACGGTTCATACTCTCTCGATCTTAATGGCCATTGATCTCGCGGGCTTAACACCCGGATTGGTCCATGATTCTATTTAAAGAGCATGGAGGGTTTACTAATGATGATCGATTGTGAGAAAATCTCTGTAAAATCTCTCTCTGCACATTTTTCTTTGCATTAATAAACTGCTCCAAGTGGCCGCGTTGGCTGGGGCCGTGGATGTTTCCCCGTAGGGGTTTTACCACGTGAAAACATCGGTGTGTTGATCTTTGATCTGGTTATGTGAGTGGTTACTGAAGGTGTGCGTCCTCTATTGGAATACCTGTGTTGTCGAACAGTTGTGTGAGGCATAAAGTTCTTTTCTCCCTTTCTTTTTCCTCTTCTATACTTACCTGTTTTTCCCTATTATTATTCCCCTCTATTATTTGTTTCTGGTTCTATACTTAGTTGCATATCTATGCTCGCGGGTTCTTGGGGTGGCGGAGTGAGAAATTATATATCCATCTATATATTCACATCACGAGTCCAACCAGCCACCATTTGTTTCCATACTTATCCAATTTTATGGCCACGGGTTCCCGCGTAGGGGCTATCAAACTCTCATGCCCCGTGTTCGGGGTATACATCTTGCACCCAAAACTTCGGTGATCTACAATTTGACCCTAGACTCCTCGAATTCCCAAGCCTCACTCTACCTACGATGACTCTGTCTGAATGATTTCATATAAGAATGTCAAGTCATATATTTTCTCTATTGCTTATTGAGATAGATATAAACAACATCTCTTTTATCTTGAACCAGGGTTTGTTGAGCTCCAGCTATATTTCATGGATGAGAATGTTTTTCCCATAGTTGATGTGTTTCTATCGCTTGATAATTATCAAACTAAGTGTTTTTGTGTGAGGCATAAATTTCTTTGCTCCCTTTCTTTTTCCTCTTCTATACTTACCCATTTTTCCCTTTTCTTCTTTCCCTCTATTATTTGTTTATGGTTCTATACTTAGTCACATATCTATGCTCGCAGGTTCCCGGGGTGGAAAAGTGATAAATTCTATATGCATCTATATATTCACATCACGAGTCCGACCGAGCGTCGTTCATTTCCATACTTATCCAATTTTATGGTTGTGGGTTCCCGCGTAGGCACTATCGAACTCTCATGCCCCGTGTTCAGAGTATACATCTTGCACCCAAAACTTCGGTGATCTACAATTTGACCTCAGACTCCTCGAACAAGCAATCCTCACTCTACCTACGATGACTTCGTCTGACTGCCCCGCCTTTCCATACTTAATACCAAGTGTTTTTGTGTGACGCATAAAGTTCTTTGCTCCCTTTCCTTTTCCTCTTCTATACTTGCTCATTTTTGCCTTTTCTTGTTCCCCTCTATTATCTATTTCTAGTTCTATAATTAGTCGCATATCTATGCTCACAGGTTCCCGAGGTGGTGGAGTGAGAAATTATATATCCATCTATATCTTCACATCACGAGTCTGACCGACCGTCGTTCGTTTCCATACTTAACCAATTTTGTGGCTGCGGGTTCCCGGTTAGGCCTTATTGAACTCTCATGCCCCGTATTCAGGGTATACATCTTGCAGCCAAAACTTCGGTGATCTACAATTCGATCTCAGACTCCTCAAACTCGCAAGCCTCACTCTACCTATAAGCTTGTTGAAATAGATATAAACAACGTCTCTTTAGACTTGAACCAGGGTCTGTTGAGCTCCAGCTATATTTCATGGATGAGAATGTTTTTCCCACAGTTGATGTGTTTCTATTGCTTGATAATTATCAGACTAAGTTTTGTTGTGTGAGGCATAAATTTATTTTCTCCCTTTTTTTTTCCTCTTCTATACTTACCGCTTTTTCACTTTTCTTCTTCTCTTCTGTCACCCCTTTTTGGTTCTATACTTAGTCGCATTTCTATGTTCAAGGGTTCCCGAGTGGCAGACTGAGAAATTATATATTCACATCATGAGTCCAACCAAACTCCATTTGTTTCCATACTTAGCCAATTTTATGTCCATGAGTTCTCGAGTAGGCGTTATCGAACTCTCATGCCCCGTGTTCAGAGTATACATCTTGCACCCAAAACTTGGGTGATCTACAATTCAACACCAGACTAGTCGAATTCACAAGCCTCACTCTACCTATGATGACTCCCTTTGATTGCCCTGCCTCTCCATACTTAGTCAATTCTTCAAAGTTTCGAGGGTTCACGAACTCCCATTTTCAAAAAAAATTCAAAGCATTTTTCACTCCCCTCCAACCCCGCCACCTTCACCCCTTCCCAATGCACATTAATTATGATTTTACTAGTGACACATCACCATAGATGTTCAAAAATATTGGCATTAATAAGCGGAAAGATCGAGGACATCTCCCATTAAAATGCATTAATGGGAGAATATTATGGAATCTAGTGATTTTCTTTGTGTCAATCTTGAATTGGAAAAAAAATGTTGATTATTTTAGTTTTTTTAAGGCATCATCGTAGAAAGAATATAATATTGTGCTAGCCCAATGTCATCTACAAAGGTGCTGACATGATACCCTTGTTTAGTATTGTGCATATATTACGACTTGGCATATTTGAGAATATGTTTGCATATGAAAATGTTAATTCACACTTCAAATTTGAACATGGTTTGAATTTGGGCCACAAAAAATTCTAATAAAATAAAATAATATGAACAGTATTTACGTAAATATAAACAAGTTGTCTTTTAACTTGAACCTGAGTTTGTCGAGCTCCAGATATATTACATAGCTGACAATGTTTTTCCCATAGTTAATGTTTATGGCTGTGAGTTCCTAGATTGGCACTATCGAACTCTCATGCCCCTTATTTCGTGATATACCTATTGCACCCAAAACTTTTGTTATCTACAATTCGACCCCAAACTCCTTGAACTCGCAAGCTTCACTCTACCTATGATGAGTCTATATGGTTCCTTCTGACCGCCCCGCCTTTTCATACTTAGTTGATTTCCTCGCCACCTTCACACACTTCCCAATGAAAATTGATTATCCTTTTATTAGTGACAACTCACCACACAGGTCGAAAACATTGGCATTAATGAGCGAAAAGATCAAGTACATCTCCCATTAAAATGAATTAAACCAAGATTTACGGGAGATTATATTACCATCCTCCAGTGTTCATTCTAAATACTATCACACCATTAATGTCACATGTTCCAATACAAAAAAATCTTCATCAAAACATTATCTTTTCTCATAGGCACTCCACATGCACCCCAGTCGCCTGAACTGAGTGATATTTGGATCCATCAACTAAACCTCCCTATTATCGAATTGGCAGAGGTCAATATAATGGAATTTTATTTTATTTTATTTTTGTGGATCTTGAACTCGGAAAAATTGTTATTTACATTAATTTTTTTAATGCATTATAGCCCGCCTTTCCATACTTAGTTGATTCTTCACCTCCTGTTGTCACAGATTCGCGGGTTCCTAGGCTCCCAAGTTCACAAAAGTTTCGAAGCAATTTTCACTCTCGTCTATCCCTGCCACCTTTGTACGCTTCCCAATGCACATGAATCATGCCTTTATTAGTGAAAACTCACCAGACACCAAAAATATTGGCATTAATAGGTGAAAAGGTCAAGGACATATCCCATTAAAACACATTAAACCAATATTTACGAGAGATTATATTATCATGCTCCAACATTCATTTTAAATACTATCAGGAGCAAAGGAACATTCTCATCACCTTATAGCTACAACTCGACAACTTTTCTGTGGAGATACCTTGAATATTTTCGGGCATGAGGACCAAATTTTTCAGTGGTCCAGAGCTTATGACTACTACTCGTCCCCTTCTGCCTAGAAGGAAGTTATCTAGATGTATGGAATTACATGAGCAGGTTGTTTCCCCGAATATTTTGACTGTAAGGATTTGGTCACCTGCTGCGCCAAAAACTATATTCCAAACCAATGGATTATCCAGTTGTGAGACCATTCCCGAGTCTCCCTATCACCTCAAGTATTTTGAAAGATGTTAAGACTTCCCATCCCAACGCCTACTTTCAAGGGCGATAATTGCAGAGAGTTCTTAAAGAATCATGATAATGAATTGTACCTCTTTCCAGAGTTCTTAGAGAACCCAACGACCGGTCCCGGGGACATGACCAGATTACAGGTTAGTGCAATTAAAAACCCTTTCCAGGAAATTGCATGGCTTTTCATGAGGATAACGGGACAAGAAAGTACAATGATAATATTTGATGCAGGCC
The DNA here is from genome assembly GCA_010110895.2 of Picea sitchensis. Taxonomy (NCBI): domain Eukaryota; kingdom Viridiplantae; phylum Streptophyta; class Pinopsida; order Pinales; family Pinaceae; genus Picea; species Picea sitchensis. The sequence continues at coordinate 52,785 of SNQJ01S0056610.1, read as the reverse complement.
CCCTACCTCAATAGGGTCTGCCAACCTCCCGGTCACTGGATCGTGACTAAACTGAGCTGGATTAGCTCTTTCGGGTCCCTACTTGAACCTATACTAAACAAATCCATAGGTCCTCTGTGAACTGCACCCACGCGAACATGCACTCGATGAGAGTTCCCTCCATGCGACCATCGTATGTGACCGCACGCCTCTCAAAAGGCGTTTCGTGATTTCGTGTATCGGGTGTCTTGTACGTGAGTCACCCTGACTCTCCTGACCTCTGAAATTTTGACAGGGGCTTAGCACTTGCTAGCTCCTCCCTTATCCTTCTCCATGTAACCACTACCCGTGACCACAAGCCAAATCAAAAGGCACGTCGTGAAATCTCATATCGGACCTTTGCGTGTGAGTCAACCCTGACTCCTTCTGACTCTCGAAACTCTGAAAAGAGCTTCATAGGTGTTAGTTCCTTTCCCTATCTCCGCTCGTGTGACCATTCACCATGAACTGGGGCTCATCCTTTGAGTGCGTCGGGATTTCATGGATTGGGGGTTTACGATACAACTTATCTCCCTTCACCCAATACTTGAAAGACCGATATTCCTTTGCCACAGATCAACGACTTCAATTCTCCTACGATCTGACGGTCCAGATAGCGTAAGTGATTCTCCCTCTGAGAGTTGCCACCATCCGTTCATCTTCTCCTAATGCTCGAATCTCTGATGTGTCTGTGGATCTACACCACCTGTCACCCCATATCCAATGGTTGTAATGATTTCGCGAGTTCATGTTTCGTGAATTCTCACAAATCTGCCCTTTGACTTTTTTGCTCTACGAGTCAACGAAATGTTGATATGATGTTGCGTGTCCTTTGAATCCAACGACCCAAATCTTATTCCGGGACTTCGGGTCTCTGTTCTTCGGCATTTTCAGTTCTCAAACTGAAGTTTCACTTTAGCTTTTCCCCTAGATCTTCTAAGTTGCTGACACATACCCTCTTGGCTTCAACGGTCTAGATATACTTCGGCTCTTCGTCTCTCCGCACTCTGGGAGTTTCAAGTCTCAAACTTGCCTCCTTATGTGCTTGTGATATCTGATAGCTCAAACTTGATCAATCAGACACCTAATATCCCACATCGGCGTTCTGGCACCCTAGGCTTCAGAAATCTCAAGTTTCAAGTCACTTTCCCTCTTGAGCTTACAGAAACCAATGGCTCTAATTCCTCCTGGAAATATGACACTTAGTCTTTGCCTACAGTGATCTGATGGCTCAGATTTATCTCACTGATCGGATGGTCGAGATTCTATTCCGGGTCTCCGGACTCCGGAAATCTCAAGTTCAACCCCAATAGCTTCTCTCCTCGGTATGCGAAATACTAAGTTTTGAGAACTTCCTTTTGATCCGACGAATGTTGATCTTATTCCCTATGATCCACCGATCACGATTGTTCCTCCTCCTAATCTTTTGATATCTCTTCGCCTTGGAACATTTATCCGCTTTCAAAGGTTCCCAAGCTTTGTTCTCTCGACGAATTCATCTCTGGGATCTCATCAACACTCGAGAAAAGTGTTATCTCTTCTCAGCTTCTATACTTAAAAGGATTTCGATCTCCCACACACACTTTGCATTCTCAAGATTTTGAATAACTCAATTCGAAGGACTTTCTTGAAAAGAAAATGCTTCTCGCCCACTTGGCATTCTTCTGCGTTGGTTCTTCGAAGCTTGTTGGATTCTTGATGATGTGCACACCTTGCACCTGGTTTGAGTTTCTTTCATTTTCTCTGAACTTCTCTCTGAGTAAATCCGAGACTCAGTCGACGCACTCCTTGCGTTCGATATGCACACCTTTCATACAAGCATCGGAAGAGAAACGATTGAAACTCAGCCAGCATCGTCACGAACTCATACAGTTAATCTCTCAAACAATCATACATGAACGAACTAACTAAATCATACACACATAAATCAACATTCATTCAATCACACATAAGATGAACACAGTCCAAGGATTTGGGACAATTTTTGTTTGTTCCATTAATTCATGAAAAACAAAATACATAGTGTTTCTGCTACTCTACTCTGCTCTACTAATCTCTCTATTTTGCATCATACATCCTCTCTCTATTACAATGCAACAATGAACTATCTAAGGACTGCTCCACGTGCTCTCTCGTCCTGTTTTGAAATATATCATTTCAAATTCAAAGCTATTACCTACTCTTTCCTATTACAATAACTACTAGTTATTGCCAGATAGAGTCAACACTCCATATCTGCATTTCTTACAGTCCTTCAAGACTTTACAAACAATTTACATTTTTAAAATGTTGATACAAAAATATCTCAACAACCGATTAAATTCTGAGTTAAATGCATGATTTGAAACTCTCTCATTGTTGAGATGTCATTCGTCTACCTCCACGCATGTGTTGCTGACTTTGAAGGCGATGCTTCTGCATCATACTCCCATGGTTAATTTTTTTCATGGACTCTTGTCCATGAGCTCCTGCATTGTCTTTCTATGCTTCAAAATATCAGGTTCTATGACCCAACTTGCATCTTCCATTCGATGATCTTTCCACTTTACTAAGTACTTAGGATATGTCTTCCTCCCGGTTTTCTTTCCATCTCTTTGTTCAATAATTTTATCCATCTGAGGTTTTTCTGTTGTGGGAAATTGCTCTTCCCACTGAATTTATTTATGATCATCTGATTCTCCTGCTTCATCTCTCTTGTAAGGATACAGGTCTGCAACATTTAATATCAGTGATATCCCAACATTGTCTGGCAACTCAATCTCATAAGCATTGGCTACGAATTTTTTGAGAATCTTGTATGGTCCTATCTTTTTCATCTTCAATTTGTTATATGTTCCCCTTGGAAACCTATCTTTTCTCAAATGAGCTAAAACTTCATCTCCAACTTTGAATTGAACTTCTCTCCTCTTTTGATCAACTCTGCTCTTGTATTTTTGACTATTGTCCTCTAGTTGCTCTCTGACACTGTCATGGAGTTTTTGCATTTATGTTGCAAAATCTTCTACTCCAACACTTCTGAGCTCATCTTGACTCAAATCTCTCAACTCTGTAATCCCTCTTGGTCGTATACCATACACAATTTCAAATGGACTTTTCTGTGTGCTCATGTTCACTGAATTGTTGAATGCAAATTCTGCCTGTGCCAGAATATGATCCCATTGTCAACCTTTCTCAGTGACTAAACTTCTTAATAAGTTTCCGAGACTTTTGTTTACTACTTCAGTCTGTCCATATTTCTGAGGGTCATATGTTGAAATAAAGTATAAGTTCGTCCCCAACTTCTTCCATAGAGTCTTCCAAAAGTGTCCTACAAATTTGATGTCTCTGTCCGAAACTATGCTCCTCGACAGTTCATGTAGTCTCACTACTTCTCTGAAAAACAAATTGGGGATGTGTGTGGCATTGCTTGTCTTCTGGCATGGTATGAAATGTGCCATTTTTGAGAATCTGTCTACCACAAAAAATATGGAATTGCTCCCTTTTTTAGTTCTAGGCAATCCCAGAACAAAATCCATACTGATTGCATCCCACAGCCTTTCTGGAATTGGTAATGGTTGATACAAACCAATGTTTTGTTGTCTTCCTTTTGCATACTGACAAATTATGCATTTGTTCATGAACTTCTTCACTTCTTCTCTCATGCTCAGCCAATAATATGAATTTCTCAGCTGTGCAAATGTCTTATCGTGACCAAAGTGTCCAACTAAACCTCCACTGTGTTTCTCTTTCAGTAGGTTGTCTCTCATTGATCACTTTGGAATGCATAATTGGCTTCTCTTGAACAGTAATCCATCCTAGATCAAATATTCATTCCATGGGCTTTTGTCTCCCAACAAAGGATTCTTTCATGCCTCGTAAGCTTCTTTGAAATATGCATCTTCTTTATACATCTCCTTGAGGTGTTCGAACCCCAAGGTCTCCACCTAGAATTCCTGTACAATCAAACTCCTCCTGCTCAAAGCATCTGCAAATTTGTTAGTAGTTCCAACAATGTGTTTAATAACAAAAGTAAATTTCTGCATAAATTCCACCCATTTTGCATGTTTCTGATTCAACTTTTCTTGCCTAGTAATAAATTGCAAAGCTTGATTATCACTGTACAGGACAAATTCTTTAGGAATTAGATAATGTCTCCATTTTTTCAAAGCTTGAATCACTGCATAAAATTCCTTGTCATACGTGGAATACTTTTGCTTGGAGTCATTCAATTTCTCACTGAAATAAGAAATTGGCCTACTTTCCTGACTCAAGACTGCTCCAATATCTAATCCACTTGCATCGCATCTCACCTGAAATGTTTTTCCAAAATCTGGTAAGACTAGAATTGGATGCTCTGTGATTTTCTCGTTCAACACTTTTAAACTTTTTTCAGCTTCCTCTGTCCAACTGAAGGACTTGTGTTTCTTCTTCACGGTGTCTAGCATGGGTGCACATATGCCACTGAAATTTCTGATGAATTTTCTATAAAATCTTGCTAACCCATGAAAACTTCTTACCTCAAATACACTGCTCGGCGACGACCATTCTCTGATCTCTCTCACTTTTTCTGGGTCCATCTTCAATTCATTTGAAGAGATTACGAAATACAAATATATGAGCTCCTTCTTCATAAAATAACTCTTCTTTAGATTTATCAACAATTTCACTTGATGCAACCTTTCCATCACTAATGTCAAATGTCTCAAGTGTTCTTCCCTTGTCTTGTTGAAGATTAGTATGTCATTCAGATATACTATGACAAATTTTCCTATGAAGTCTTTCAACACTTCATTCATCAACCTCATAAATGTGCTTGGTGCATTTGTCAACCCAAATGTCATGACTAGCCATTCAAACAATCCTTCATTTGTCTTGAATGTTGTTTTCCATTCATCTCCCTCTCTCATTCTTATTTGATGATATTCACTTTTCATGTCTATCTTGGAAAAATAGCTTGCGCCACTTAAACAATCTATCAAATCATCCATCCTCGATAAGGGAAATCTGTACCTAATGGTTATCTTGTTGATGGCTCAAGAATCTGTACACATTCTCCATCCTCCATCCTTCTTTGGACTTAATACAGTCGGTATTGCACATGGGCTTAGGCTTTCCCTAACTAACCCTTTATTCAACAACTCCTGGACTTGATTTTTGACCTCCTGATTCTCTCTAGGTGCCAACCTATAAGCTTCTTTGTTTGGTAAACTAGCTCCGAGATTAAGGTCAATATGATGGCTTATGTTCCTAATGGGTGGCAATGAGTGTGGTAACTCATCCACGACTATATCAACAAAGTTTTCTAACAGTTCCTAGATTTCTATAGGCAAGTCTTCTACAAAAGTATTCGTAAGGATAACTCTAGGCTTCCTTACTACAACAAACTGTTGCATTTCTTTCTCCTTCTTGATTTCATTCAAGAACTCCTTCCCACTCATGAGAAGTATGCTTGAACTAGCTTCTATATTTTTCTCTTTGTCTTCTATGGGTAATAACATATGTGTTCTACCATTCTTTTCTAGGGTATAGGTATTCTTTCTTCCATCATGAATAACTTTTCGGTCATACTGCCACGACCTCCCCAATAAAATATGACAGACATCCATAAGAACTACATCACATAATATTTCATCTTTGCAACCTCCTATTTTAAATTCAACTTGGCATTGTTGACTTAGCATGACTTGATGTCCTTTCTACAACCACGATACCTTGTATGACTTTGGATATGTAGTTGTCTTCAATTTCATCTTTTCCACCATCTTCGTGGATACTAGATTGTCAGCGCTCCCACTATCTATGATTACCTTGCAAACTCTGTTTTTCGACTTGCAAGTAGTTTTCAACAGGCTTGCTCACTGAACTGGTTCCTCTAGTTCCTTTTCTGGTTTAAGAAAAAATTTCCTCATCGTGAGGTTCCTTCCTCCTTCTGTTGCTTCTGCTTCCACATGTCTCTGCGCTTCGGCAATGTGTGCCTCTCTGCCTCCTTCTCTCTTTCTATCGGGACATTCCCAAGATTTATGTCCTTCTTTTCCACAGGTATAGCATTTAACTACACCTCCTCTAGCTCTTCCTCTTCCTCTACCTCTGGAAAAATAACTTCTTCCTCCATGCTTTCCTTCTTTAGAACTTCTACCCTTCTCATGGTGACTATGTTGTTTTTCATCTTCAGGCTTCAACTTCTAGAACTTCTCTCTGTTGGTTCCCTTGCCTCTGCTTGAATTTCCTCCTCTGCTTCATTGGTTTTGCTTCCTGGTAAATTTTTATTCATCTTTCAAGGCTGCTTGATAAGCATCCTCGACTTTACTGACAGACATCATGTTGATCTCCTCTAGTATTTCATATCTCAGCCCATTGATATATTTGGCTGTCTTCTCATCTTCATTCTCTTTCTCTCTAGCCCTGATGTTTAGTCAGTAAAATTCTTCAGTGTACTCCTTCATTGATAAAACCCTCTGTTTCAGCTTCTGCAATCTTCTGTAAAGATTGATTTGGTAATCCTTCGAGATAAATTTGGATTTCGGTTTGGCTACCATCCTATCCCAGTTTTTAATTTTTTGCTTACCATTTCTCCTGCGTTCGGCTTGCAGTTCATCCCACCATAACGTTGCATGGCCTTTCAGTCTTGTCATTGCATGCTTCACCATATTGTCTTCTTTGATATCTTCATAATCAAAGTATTTGTCCATAGCACGTACCCAATCCAACAATTCTTCAACTTCTAAATTCCCTTCATACATAGGTACCTCTATTCTTGCTCTGGTTCCTATCTTTGAAACAACTTTTATCAAGCGATCTTGTGCAACATCCTCCACGTCATTTGCTTCGACCTCTGCTTATTCTCCCTCAGCTTCACTAATATCTCCAGTGTCTTGCGCTTTCCTCTGTGTTGTCTCCATGGCGTCCAATATTGCTTGAAATCGCCTCATTTCTTCTTCCATTTATGGATTCACTCTCCGCCTTCTAGGTGGCATGATTTCACTACATCATCTACAAATAGAAATCAAACTTTCTTTGATATCACAAATGATACCAACTTTCATCCTTTCTCCTTTTTTCTGTTGTCTGCAAACAAACTTAAAATCTCGCTCTGATACCACCTGATGCAGCCCCCCTACCTCAACAGGGTCTGACGAACTCCTGGTCACTAGATCGTCACTAAACTGAGTTGGATTAGCTCTTTCGGGTCCCTGCTGGAACCTCTACTAAACAAATCCACAAGTCCTCTATGAACTGCACCCACACGAATAGGCACTGGGCTCGAGTTCCCTCCATGTATCGGGTGTTTTGTACGCGAGTCACCCTGACTCTCCAGACCTCCGAAATTTTGACAGGGGCTTAGCACTTGCTAGCTCCTCCCTTATCCTTCTCCACATGACCACTACCTATGACCAAAATCCAAATCAAAAGGCTCGTCGTGAAATCCCGTATCGAACCTTTGCGTGTGAGTCAACCCTGACTCCTTCCGACTCCCGGAACTCCGAAAAGAGCTTAACGGGTGTTAGCTCCTTTCCCTATCTCCTCTCGTGTGACCATTAACCATGACCTGGGGCTCATCCTTTGAGCATGTTAGGATTTTGCGGATCGGGGGTTTACGATACAACTTATATCCCTTCACCTGATACCCAAAAGACCGATATTCCTTTACCATGGATCAACGACTTCAATTCTCCTATGATCTGAAGGTCCAAATCGCGTTGACGATTCTCCCTCCGAGATTTTCCACTATTTGTTCAGTTTCTCCCAATGCTCAAATCTCCGATGTGTGTGTGGATCTACGCCACCTGTCACCCTAGATCCAACGGATGGAATGATTTCGTGAGTTCGTGTTTCGCAAATTATCACAAATCTTCCCTTTGAATTTTTCGCTCTGTGAGTCAGCAAAATGTTGATCTGTTGTCGTGTGTCCTCTAAATTCAACGACCCAAATATTATTTCAAGACTTCAGGTCTCCGTGCTCTAGCGTTTTCAGTTCTCAAACCAAAGTTTCACTTCATATTTTCCTCCAGATCTTTCGAGCTGATGAAACGTACCCTCCTGGCTTCAATGGTCCAGATATGCTCCGGCTCTTCGGCTCTCCGTGCTCCGGGAGTTTCAAGTCTCAAACTTGCCTCCTTATGTGCCTATTATATATGACAACTCACACTTGATCAATTGGACGGTTGAGATCCCACCTCAGCGTTCTGGCACTCCGGGCTTCGGAAATCTCAAGTTTCAAGTCGCTTTCCCTCCTGAGCTTACATCAACCAATGGCTCTGATTCCTCCTAGAAATCCGACGCTTAGTCTTTGCCTCCAGTGATCTGACGGCTCAAATTTATCTCACTAATCGGATGGTCAATATTCTATTCTGGGTCTCCAGACTCTGGAAATCTCAAATTCAACCCCGATAGCTTCTCTCCTCGATACGTGAAATACTAAGTTTCGATCACTTCCTTCAGATCCGACGACTGTCGATCTTCTTCCCTATGATCCAATGATCATGGTCGTTCCTCCTCCTGAGCTTCTGATATCTCTCCGCCTTGAAATATTTATCTTCTTTCAAAGGTTCCCAACCTTTTTTCTCTCGACGAATCTGTCTCTGGGATCTTGTCAACACTCGAGAAAAGTGTTATCTCTTCTCAGCTTATATACTTAAAAGGATTTCGATCTCCCACACACACTTTTCATTCTCGAGATTTTGAATAACTCAGTTCGAAGGACTTTCTTGAAAAGAAAATGTTTCTCGCCCACTTGGCATTCTTCTGCGTTGGTTCTTCGAAGCTTGTTGGCTTCTTGATGATGTGCACACCTTGCACCTGGTTTGAGTTTCTTTCATTCTCTCTGAACTTCTCTCTGAGTAAATCCGAGACTCAGTCGACGCACTCCTTGCGTTCGAGATGCACACCTTTCATACAAGCATCGGAAGAGAAACGATTGAAACTCAGCCAGCTTCGTCACGAACTCATATAGTTAATCTCTCGAACAATCATACATGAACGAACTAACTAAATCATACACACATAAATCAACATTCATTCAATCACACATAAGATGAACACAGTCCAAGGATTTGGGACAATTTTTGTCTGTTCCATTAATTCATGAAAAACAAAATACATAGTGTTTCTGCTACTCTACTCTTCTCTACTGATCTCTCTATTCTACCTCATACATCCTCTCTCTATTACAATGAAATAATGAACTATCTAAGGACTGTTCCATGAGCTCTCTCATCCTGTTCTAAAATCTATCATTTTGAATTCAAAGCTATTACCTACTTTGTCCTATTACAATAACTACTAATTACTGCTAGATAGAGTCGACACTCCATATCTGCATTTCTTATAGTCCTTCAAGACTTTACAAACAAGTTACATTTTTAAAACGTTGTTACAAAAATATCTCAACAACCGATTAAATTCTGAGTTAAATGATTGATTTGAAACTCTGTCATTACTGAGATGTCATTCGTCTGCCTCCACGCGTGTCTTATTGAATTTCAAGGCGATGCTCCTGCATCATACTCCCCTGGTTAAAAAAATTCATGGACTCATGTCCATGAGCTCCTGTGTTGTCTTTCCATGCTTCAAAATATCAGGTTCTGTGACCCAACTTGCATCTTCCATTCAATAATCTTTCCACTTTACTAAGTACTCAGTATATGTCTTCCTCTTGGTTTTCTTTCCATCCCTATGTTCAATAGTTTTCTCCATTTGAGGTTTTTCTGTTGTGGGCAACTTCTCTTCCCACTGAATTTCGTTTTGATCATCTGATTCTCCTGCTTCATCTCTCCTATAAGGACACAAGTCTGCAAAATTTAATATTGGTGATATCCCAACATTGTCTGACAACTCAATCTCATAAGCATTGGCTGCGAATTTTCTGACAATCTTGTATGGTCCTATCTTCTTCATCTTCAATTTGTTATGCGTTCCCCTTGGAAACCTCTCTTTTCTCAAATGAGATAAAACTTCATCTCAAAATTCGAATTGAACTTCTCTCCTCTTTTGATCAACTCTGCTCTTGTATTTCTAACTGTTGTCCTCTAGATGATCTCCGAATCTGTCATGGAGTTTCTGCATATCTATTGCAAAATCTTCTGCTCCAACACTTCTGAGCTCATATTAACTCAAATCTCTTGACTCTGTAATCCCTCTTGGTTGTATACCATACAAAATTTCAAATGGACTTTTCCCTGTGCTCATGTTCACTGAATTGATGAATGCAAATTTTGCCTGTGCCAGAATCTGATCCCATTGTTGACCTTGCTTAGTGACTAAACTTCTTAATAAGTTTCTGAGACTTTTGTTTACTACTTCAGTTTGTCCATATGTATGAGGGTCATATGTTGAACTAAAGGAAAAGTTTGTCCCTAGCTTCTTCCATAGAGTCTTCCAAAATTGTCCTACAAATTTGGTGTCTCTGTCTGAAACTATGCTCCTCGACAATCCATGTAGTCTCACTACTTCTCTGAAAAACAAATTGGTGATGTGTGTGGCATCACTTGTCTTCTGGCATGGTATGAAATGTGCCATTTTTTAGAATCTGTCTACCACAACAAATATGGAATCACTCCCTTTTTTAGTTCCTATATAGGAAGGGCACATTAGAAGAAATGGAGAACTATAATGTTGGAACGATTTTTAGGTCCAAACAAAATCCTTTCTTCCTTCCATGTCACATATCTGGTACAATGTTTTTTACTGAAATAGCAAGGAAATACACATGTTGGTTGCATTTTTTGCATGAAAAAAGAAAAAGGCAAATTCATCCCTCTGCCTTGGAAAGTCGGGGATTTCATATTCAGGAATATGAACAAGATTGATGATTTCACGGGACACTTCCACAACTTCAATTTGAAATGTGATGAAAAAGTAAAAGGGTTCAACCCTGATGGTATTTTTGTAGAACACCTATTGGCTATCGGTTTCAACAGTTCTTTCACTGACACTATCTTGAATGAAGATGAAGATAACGCCTCAAGAAGTCTTTCTCGTGACACCAGTGACCTGGAGACAATACTCATCACCAATGAGTTGTACAAGTAGAAACAAAAAGGCTCAACTGAGAAAAGTGCCCAATCCCTGACCGCCACACCCAAGACTACAACATCTCGGAGCAGCACTCCAATGGACTACCCAAGCAAGAAAGTTGCACATCATTCTTTAGGTAGAGGAGGATATAAGAACCCTCCCTCCGACAAAATTGAAAGTTCTCACAAACTTTCCACGAGCAAAAGATGAAAAACAATAATGCAAGAATAGGAGGGACTGAGGGGAGAAATTGATATCCACGATCTCTCCCTCGAAGATATGGAACTAGAAATTGACATTGAAAAAATATTCCCTAATGATGACCAGCTAGAGATCATTGCTCCCCATAACCCTGAGATGGAAATAATTGGGACGGATACCTTGGAAGAAGAAGAGTCTTTTGCATTTCAGAGCATTGTTTTTTACAGCGAATCCAAAAAATTGGTTATTGAAAAGAGACATGTAAAGAATAAGAAAGGGAAATCTCGTTTAGAGATGAACCTATGGAACATGCGCCCTTCCCAGATCTCCCAGATACATCGAGCAACTAGAGATGCTCTAGACAACTCTATTAGCGTTCTTGAAGTGGAGAACGTCAGGTTAAAGGAGTGAATCAAAGAATTGGAGGGAGCTCTAATGCCTCTTCCACTGTTTTCTACTCTTTTGGCAATGATTGGGCCCACCGCACCTGCGAAAAAATTAAAAGGATCAGCAAGCCTTCTCACATCATCCCGAGGCTATGTGGAAAATAATATAAAGAGAAGAATGGAATTAATAATAGAATCTTGGGAGATGTCAAAGAGTATGGTCTCTTTTGGAACGAGTGCATGATTTTCATGAGTATCTGCAAGCAGATCTCAAGAACGAGTAAGGTTTCTACCTCGATGCAGTTGTACCATTTGGTGTTAAAGTTACTGGTATGACAGAATTCAGAAGGAGGATGATATCTCTTCCCCAGATTGAATAAACTAACTAAACGCATGCTGGAAAGAAAAGGTAAAAAACCTGAATGGTATCGTTCAAGCATGTAGCCAGGCCATATCTAGAAGAGACAAACTATTCAAGAAGCTAACTGAAATATATCTAGCTAGAAACACCATTGAAGTCCAAGACTCAAAATTGATATTCAACTCGTTGTTTTTAACCAAGCAAGCATTTGATGATCAAGTTCAGATCTATAAAATACTACCATTTGAAAATTTCTATGGCATTCTTGAATATGGTGAAGATGACGTGAAAAACTGGCTAGTCAGTTATTCAATTAAAAACCAAGATATTCAAGAAGCATTGCACAACCTCTCTATTGATCTAAGGGACTTGGAAAGTGAATTGTTCAATATAAAAATCTGGCATGAAATCAACGTGGTGCCCATGAGGAACTACATCGAAGAGTGGTTGAAAAAGATTGTCGACAAAATTACCAATGAAGGGAAATGAACATTTCACACGGTTCCCATAACCGCCGAGGAAAGCCATAAAAGGACATCAGTGAGCAAATGACAAGGCATGGGACACCATCATAGTAAGTTGATACTAATCACATTCCTCTCACTTTGTCGATGTCTTCATCCAGTTACTCTATCTCTTTAAATACAAAGATTTAACCAAGGACTGACAATTTTCTCTTTCTTCTTGCGAGGTCTTGTTGTTTTCCATCATCGACTTTCTTCTTTCTACAAGCTTGATTCTTGTACATTTTTGCTTTGTAGTCTGCGGGAGCCCCAAACCCAGTTATTATGGAAAACACATTTAAATTTCACAGAATATGTATTGAACTATATATTTTTTTACAAATTCCAAGACAACTATTTTGTAACCCAATTTATCTGAATATAAAATATTTGAGGTTGTTGTATGGTGATTTTCAATGTTTTGTGTTGTTATTTTGAATTTTGTAATTTTTTTTTAAATTAACTCATTTTCCTGTACATGTTGGGGTCATGTTCATGTTTAATATTGCGCATATATTACAACTTCCTATATTTGAGAACATGCTTCCATATACAAAATTTTAAGTCATATATTTTTTCTCTATTGCTTATGGGTTTGACCAAAATTTGTGAGCCGAAAACACCCTTCAAATTGGAACATGGTTTACATTTCAACCACAAATAATCTTAGGATACATTAATATGAATATATTTGAAATAAATATAAACAAAATCTCTTTAAACTTGAACCTGGCTTTCTGGAGCTCCTAAATTGGAACACCCTTCAAATTGGAACATGCTTTACATTTTGACCACAAATAATCTATTAACATAAATAAATATGAATACTACTGAAATAAATATAAACAAATTCTCTTTAAACTTGAACATGACTTAGTCACATTTCTATAATCGTGGGTTCCCAAATTAGCGGACTGACAGATCCTCATCTCCATCTATATCATCACATCATGAGCTCGACCAACCGTCGTCCCTTTCAACACTCAGCCAATTATGTCACCACGGGGTCCCAAATTAGCGCTATCGAATTCTTATTCCCCATCTTCTGTGATATACATCTTGCACCCAACACTTCTATGATTTACAATTCGACCCCGAACCCATGGAACTCGCAACCTTCACTATACTCGGGTTCACAAAATATTCAAACCATTTATCGCTCCCTTCAATCCTTGCCACATTCCCACCCTTCTCAATGCACATTCATTATGCTTTTACTAGTGACAACTCAGCACACAGGTTCACTTATTGGCATTAATAAGCAAAAACCACATTAAACCGTGATTTACGGGAGTCCGACTGACTATTGTTGTTTTTCATACCTAGCCAATTCTATGGTCGTCGGTTCCCGGGTTGGCGCAATCGAACTCTCATTCCTCGTGTTTCATGATATACATCTTGCACCCAAAACTTCCTTGATCTACAATTCCATACTCGTAACGTTGGATTATATTATCAGATATCTTCTTCACATATTACGTTTCATATTACTTTATGGGAAGATTCCATTTCATACTAATTTCTTTGTTCCTGCCATTTATTTCTGGGTAGATTCATTTTCAATAATTGTAAAGTAAGATATAAGTTATATCTTAAATCACTATTCAATGTAATTTCAATATAGCTTCTTATATTTACAATTTTCTTATCATTTCATTTCTAAAAAACAATTGAACATAACTTTTTAATTTTAGTTTTTTTAGTTTTTTTTTCATTTACTTTTACATATTTCAACTTTCATTTGCTTATTGTTAAATATCTATTCTAATTACCCTTTACTTACAATACTGTTAATTTCTGTGTTTTTAGCAATATTCCTTGTCTCTCCCCATCTTCCAAAAATCATCATCATGAGTAATTATAAGGTGCCAACTATCATCTCCATTCTAAAATCTACTTGGCAGGGACTAAGCTGCCATGCAACACTTGTTTTTTTAATATTCTTAAATTTTAATTAAATAAATAAAAACATAATTAATCAATTGGAAAAACAATACAAATCTAAGAATGCCATTAACTTTAATGTAACATAAGTATATTTTTTTTTATAAATTTAAATATTTAAATATTTTTTTAATGCAACATAAGTATTAGCTTGATTTTAGCCAAGTTTTATGGAATTATTTTGGAAAAAAAGATTAGTCTTTGGCTAGAAAGTCACGGTAAAAGAGCTAAAGGCCAAGCTGAGTTTAGGAGATATCATTCAACTATGGACCATCTTGTTATTTTTAAGATCAATACAGAGGAGTTCCACAATACTAAAACCAATCTTTTTTGTTGTTTTGTTGACTTTAGAAAAGATTTTGACATGGTTTCTAGGAAAAACCTTTGGAATAGGTTGGAAGAGATAAAAGTGTCTCTCTCGAGTTGAGGGTTGTTGCAATAAGAATGTATGAGAACATTATTGCTAAGTTTAAAAACATTGAGGGTTGGTCGAAAGAGAATAACTGCAATATTGGAGTCAAATAAGGTTGTCCCTTGTCCCCTACCCTTTTTGGCATATACATTGACAAGTTAGAAGATTCTTTGGAAAAAGAAGATTGTGTCAGCCCTACTCTCACTTGTATAGTCATCAATCTTCTTCTTTATGCCAATGATATCGTTCTTATGGCCAGGAGTCCCCATGACCTTTAAAATCAACTAAGAATCCTCAAAGATTTTTGCTCCAAAATGGGTATGACTATTAATATTGATAAGACTAAGTTCATGATTATTAAATCCAATAAAATCAATTATGATACCTTCGTATATGACAACAACAACTTGGAGGAAGTGACTTCAAACAAATATCTTGGAATTGATATTCACCACAGGCTCAACTGGAATTATAGCATTGAGAAAAGGATTATTGGGGGATGGAAAGTTTATTATGGGCTTGAAAACAATTGTAATTCAGTCGATCTTTGGATTTGGGATAAGAAGAAACTCATCTTTGAGACTCTCGTTACACCTGTTATTCTTTATGGATGTGAAGTCTGGGGTTGTAGTATCTCTCGTGAATCCTGGAGAAAGATAGAGAAACTACAAAAGAATTTTATAACCTATAATCTAAAAATTAAAGGAAATACGCCCTATCCCATCCTCCTCTTAGAAACAAGCCTCTCCTCTATTGAGAGCATGGTTATGACTAGATACCTAATATATAAGAACAAGTTAAACACCATGGAAGACAAGAGGCTTCCTTAAATTGCTTCAAAATAGAGTCGGAACCATCATCAACTCAAGCGAGGATGGCATAAAGATGCTCAGTCTTGGCTAAACTATTGGAGAATCACGCAAGACACATTTTTGTAGAATAAAGATACTATTAAAAATATCGTCAAATCAAAATTTAAGGAGAAAATGTGGTGTGATAAATAGTTAGATGAAAAAATAAAATTAAGGTATTATAAGGATGTAATCAACCCTAATCTAGAAGATCAAAATTATCTTTTTGTTTTGATGTGTGTAAAGAAAAAAATAAACATTGTTAAGACAAGAACAAATTCTCACAAGCTCCATAGTGAAACTGAGAGTTGATCAATTCCTAAAATGCCATGGGATGAAAGAGTGTGTCACATTTGTGACACTAAGAAGGTTGAAGACGAAAAACAATTTATCTTAGATTGTCCATTGTATACCCAGATTAGATCTCATTTTCAAAATATTTGTCACACTATTTGTAAGTAGTCTCTTACCCTCTTAATGATAAACCAATTCAGTCTTAGTGAACGTTAATCATTACTATCATTTTTATTTTTACAAATATTATAAATATTCTTACCCTCTTAATGATAAACCAATTCAGTCTTAGTGAACGTTAATCATTACTATCATTTTTATTTTTACAAATATTATAAATATTCAGCATTTTCTTTTTTTATAAGTATTTTATTGATTTATCATGATTTCTTGTTTCAATGTAATTCAAGGATGTCATCCATTATAATTTTNAGATCTCATTTTCAAAATATTTGTCACACTATTTGTAAGTAGTCTCTTACCCTCTTAATGATAAACCAATTCAGTCTTAGTGAACGTTAATCATTACTATCATTTTTATTTTTACAAATATTATAAATATTCAGCATTTTCTTTTTTTATAAGTATTTTATTGATTTATCATGATTTCTTGTTTCAATGTAATTCAAGGATGTCATCCATTATAATTTTTTCAATGTAATTCCTGGATGTCATCCATTATAATTTATTTAATGCTCTGGGTTTGGTCATTTTTAGCGTTTACTAAACATTAATATATAAATTTAATTTACGGTGGCGTCCATTATAAATTAATGCTGTAATGCTTGGAGTTGGTCAGTTTTATCGTTTACTAAACGTTAATATATATATATATATATATATATATTTCCAACGTTAATATATAAATTAAATTTCCCGCAGTTTAAAAGAAGAGCGTGGTTGAACGATTGCAACCATTGAAAGGTTTTTAATCATTCCAGTACAGTCTTGATCTGAAAGCTGGATTTTGTTAGATTTAAGTTTTCGGATTCTAATGAAAAAGTTAAAATGTAGAATAGTTAAACAAAACCAAAAACCAAAACTATTAATGAGAAAAAATAATTTAGATGAAAATTGAAAAATTAAGATGAACCAAAATTATTAATAAAAAATACTTAATGAAAAATTATTAATAAAAAATAAACATAGCATTTGAGAGAAATGATATCATGGAAAATAAATTATTAAAATATTTGATCTCTATATACAAGGCATCCAGTGAAGGGGATCCTCCAGATGAGATACACACTCCAAGAAGATTACAGACAAAGGAGTTTGCTAGAGGCAAGAACTCTAAAGGTATTGTCATCATCCTCCATTGAGATCATGGCCTATGCAGTGACAACAGTTTCAAAAGCTGCAACTGCTGCTCTTGAACTCACAACATTCTTGAACCTCTTTGCATCTCCTTCTTCCCATATCTCAGGCAGAGCCTCTCTAATGTTGTGAATACTTTCAAGGGCAAAATCTGCTCCCTCTGTTCGGACCGAAGTGCCCACCTGACGATGAAAGTGAAGCCGATATTAAAATTAAAAGAAGATTGGACCAGTTACACCGATATCCCATTTACAAGCACATGGTCTTACCAATACAGTATGCAGGCCTGCACGCTTTCCTGCCGCTATATTCCGGAGGCTGTCCTCAAAGAAAATCTGCAGGAAGACATAACAGATTTAGACTCAACGCTTACAATAGGCGCTGTGAAAATTATATACATAAGGTAAAGAAAAATGGATTCTGTGAGAAGTGCCATAGGTCAGAAATAATAAAACATGTGCTGTGGAATTGCAAGGTTGCCATGATGTTTTGTAACTGGATTATTGCTGAATACAATGTTCTCTCTGTAACCCCTCATTGTTAAAAAGGAATTGAGTTTGAGGACAAGGGGATGAATTTGAGGACTGATGTAATATTTACACGATCCATCACAATTTAAAAAGACATGATGGCCACCAAAGCTTTAGTCTCATACCGTTTTTTGCGGATCAGCATTTGCAAGGCGAAGAGCCTGCTCTATGGCCACTTTTGAGGGCTTGCAAATAACTGGTGTCTTTGGGATTGTAGAGTTAACAGAAAGCATATCCCAGTCATTATTGTTTTCAGTAATTCTTGAAGGAGGATTAAGTGTCTCAAAGCATATTATGCCTTCAAAGCAACCTTCCAGCCCCAGTTTGTTAAGGACCTTTGCAGCGTGAATTTTGTCACCGTTTGTGAAAATCTGTTTCACATAAAAAACGGTTAAGATGCATGCTTCTGAATTTCCAAAAGGCTTAGGCTCCATCAGCATGTGTTATAATCATATAAAGATTTGAAGGGATCCATATGAGCTTACAATTTTCCGCTGAGGCATGCTTAATAACAAGCTCTTCAGCACAGGGTCTGGTTTGAGATTCTCATATGGCAATCTTCCGTGAACAAAACTGTACAAGAAATATTTGTTTTAAGTGAGTGAAGCAGGATAGGGTGTCAGGCCAAAAACAATCAATGGTACTCAGAACAAAGTAAAGACTGAAAAGCTAATCCATTTGATCCAGTAGAAACATTAGATAGCTCTAAATTCAAAAACCAGAGAGCATAAGATTTGTTAATTACCTGTGGTAATCGTCATAGTCAAATTCATAGCCCACTGCCTGCAGGTCCAACAACATGGTCAGAAATAAGCAATGAATCCATGAAAGTCAAGTCATAGAGGATCTCAATTCAATTGCAATTCGCAGCCATGTGGTTCAGCATAGGTCCATAATTGTCATAGTAATTTTTAAATAAGACCTCCAGAACACCTTAACGTTGCATTCATAAATCATCATCAGTGGGGCAAGATGAAAGATCCTTGAGGTTTAAAACACCACAGATAAGAAACAGAGTTTGATCTCTGGTTTCGCAAATGGTCTTTTGGTAGAGTGCTGGTCAGTGCATCAATTCCCATGGGCAAAGTACACTGTATATCTCAGATTCTCCCAATTCATTTTAGGAAGCATGGTCTGGTGAAAGAAGCTCATAATTACATTCTTAAGCTACTTCCTAGACCTATAACAGCTGCAAGGTTACAGGACTATCATAGCAGTTCGCTATAGAAGTTCCCCAATTCAAAAAATCAGTCATTTTAACCTTAAAAGTTGAAATACGCAGCCAAATTCCATCAAACAAATTCCATCAAACAAAAGTGATTGAATGTTTACCCTGAGTCCAGCCATACTTGTCCCGTAAGTCTTATACAAATATGTGCACAAGTCTGGTACTCTGCTCCTCTCAACTCCGAGCTTTTGATTCACATAATCTGTCATACAACAACCAGACCTCAAGCACAATCCAAACCTCACAAGTTCTCTAGGTGCAAAGGAAAAAACTTTAATTGCATCTACAAGCCAGGCAGTGGAAGGGGTGATCCAACTTTTAGTGTGTGACAGTGTAACGGTGCGTTAAATCTAGACTGTACATTGGGTGTAACGAATATGAGAACTAGCCCTGATCCATCTAACCCCGGATCTGATAACCTTCAAGTTGCAAACCTGGAGATGCAAGTCTCGAGTTCACATAAAAGGCAGCGAAATTAAAATATTGGAAGTCAGAACACACAACCTCAAGCTTCCCAAGGAGCATTTCAGACATGGGTTTAGATTATAATCTTAAAATTAATATTTGTTAAAAAAAGATACTAAAGTGCATATTTTTCAGAGCTACAAGATTACCTTCGATGTTGTTGGTGCATGCTGCAGTAATTCCGGAACTTAATGGATATAATGTGTCATCCAGATCTAAAACCACAGATTGGAGTTAGAAAGGAATACACACAACAGTAGTTCAATAACTACTGAAGAAGGGAAAACGAAAAAAGGCAAAAAAAAAGCTGTAAATCTCACCAAACAGAAGGCAATCATATCTAGGTCTCTGATCGGTCACGCGAGGAATCTCATCCAGCGGCATTATCGATCACTCTGCAATACATGTACTCAAAAATTTTCATCTGATCCACTGAATTATATGCATACCAAAGACATTATCGTACGAAATAGTCCTCGAATTTAAAGAAACCCAATACAAACTTGAAAACTATCTAAAGAAAACAGCCTGTAAACCGTACCAAATATGTTGAATTTCGGGGGAAGAAGATACCTGGGTGAATGCAGTAGGGAGGGAGGCAATGTATGTTGAAAGACTTAGGGATGCAGCGAATAATATGGGAGACAGAGAAGGTCGAAAGAGAGCGAGAGCTTGAGCTCGAGATGGAATGGAGCGGGAGTTTGAAGGAGATCATTGGGGCTCTTAAATAGATCTCCGAAGTGCTGAGAATCTTTTGTATTGGCCCCGTCATTTCAGGTTCAATTGAATTATTGTTGATGTATCTGCAGGGCTATTAAAAAACAAATAATAACGAGGTCGGTTGGTCTGCGGCGGTGCTAAATCAGAGTTTACGGCCAATTAGTCTAACTTTGATTTTTTTATTCGGAGTTTTGTACAAGGATAACAGTGCCATTGATCCGTGTGTGTGCTTGAGAATTTCCAAAGGCCAAGTGTGTATTGTCGCTCTATTTGAGAATCGCTTGAGAATATCCAAGCGACATATTCATAAATATCTATCGGTCAAGAAATATTAGACTACGTGTTGAGAATCCCTTGAGACTATTCAAACCTATATATTAAAAAACGGAATAACTTTGGAGCAATTTTTTTCAGAGGTTTGTTTTTATATTTTTGGTAAATCCAGAATTTTGATTTATTTTCTGAACATCTTGGTTGGTTTAAAATGGGGTGAAATCGTGAGGTAAGGTTCTAAAATGCATGAAATGCATGAAATTTTGATCCATGTGAAACTCAGATTACTCTTGAAATTTTTGTCGGATTTAGGCTCATTTTTTTCATTGAAAAGCCGGTGTGTGCTCATCCTTGTTTCCTTGGCGAGTAGTGCATTCCTTGATGTGGCGCATCACATCTTATTTGAGACCTTTCCATGAAAACCTTTCCCTTACCTGCCTGTATGTTTTGACAAATCCTTGGTGCCCTGCCACAGGTGAATCATGRCATGCTTGCAGTACCTTGGCCTTAAAGGCTGACTCAGGAACCAAAAAAATTTGGCCCTTGTAGTAGATGACGTCATCTATGATTCTRAAGTTGTCATCATGTATCTGTCCATCCATCAACTGACATGCAAACTGGTTTTTTGAGTATTCTACCAAGAGGTGAGCCTTCCAGTCAACTGAAATATCGGTCATAGCATAAACTGATGGCCTTCTAGATAATGCATTTGCCACTACGTTATTCTTCCCCTTGACAAACTCAATGTCAAAATCATAGACCTGCATTTTGCTTTAACCCACTTCCGTTTCCTCTCATTTAAGTCCTTATGTTCCAAAAAGTACTTAAGGTTGTTGTGATCTTATCTCACTACAAATATTGATCCTACCAAGTATTGTCTGAATTTAGCCAATGCATGCATGATGGCCAACATTTCTTTGTCATAGATAGTGTAAAGAAGCTCAAGGCCCCTCAAGTTTCGGCTCTCATAGACAAGTGGGTGCCTATTTTGCATAAGCACTGCCCCGATGCCCTCTCCGGAGGCATCACACTCCAATGTGAAGGGTTGGCCGAAATCTGGACACGTGCTCATTACCTTTTTCATCTTGTCAAATGTCAACTGTGCCTCTGAACTCCATTTGAAGGCCCCTTTCTTGGTCAAATCGGTCAAGGGTGCATAAAGTTGTGAGAAACCTTTGACAAATCTCCTGTAATAGCAACAAATGCCAAGAAACCCCTTTAATTTTGTAAGGGTCTTAGGTGTGGGCCAGTCAAGTATAGCTTGGATCTTCTTTTGGTGTACCTGTACCCCTTTTACTCCAATGATGTGTCCCAAATAGAGAACCTTTGTCATTCCAAATTCATATTTGGACTCCTTTGCATACAAGGATTGGTCCTCCATGATGGTTAGAATCGGTTCCACGTGTTGAATATGTTCCTCCCAAGTTCTGCTATATATCAACAAGTCATCAAAAAATACTAGGAGGTGTTTCCTCAACTACTTGTTGAAGACATGATTCATGCAAGATTGAAATGTGGCTGGCGCATTATTCAATCCAAATGGCATCACCAAAAATTCATAGTGGTCGTAGTGATATATGAAGGCAGTCTTGGGGACGTCCCGCTCCCTCATTTTGATCTCATGATAGCCAGAGTGCAAGTCAATCTTGGTAAAGTAAACAACCCCATGAAGCTCATCCAATAGCTCATCAATCCTCGAAATGGGGTACTTGTTCTTAATTGTTTTCTTGTTCAATTACCTGTAATCAATGCACATGTGCATGGTTCCATCCTTCTTCTTTACTAGTACCATTGAAGATGCAAAAGGACTGGAACTCAGACTAATGTGACCCGTGTCTAACAATTCTTTGATAGCCTTCTCTATCCCATCTTTGTACTTCTTTGGGTGTCTATAGGGCGTGGTGATGACTGGTTTAGCTCCTTCTTCCAGCTCTATGATATGCTCAAACCCCCTATCTAGTGGTGCTCCCGGTGGAATGGGTCCAAACACTTTGCTATGTTTGTCAATGATTCTCTGAATCTATGGTGAATAGTGAACCGTTCCCTTCTTGTCCACACATACTGAGATCCTACACTCAACAACATATACAATGTCTTTTCTTCTGAAAATGGCCTCCATGCGCTTTGTTGTAACCACCCTAGTTGTGTTTCCTAACATGCCTCTGAGAAATACCTTTTTTCCACCTTCCTCTATGAAGGACATCTCCATGGTCTTGTAGTTGGTGGTGATTGGTCCCAACGTGCTAAGCCACTGAACTCGAAGGATGATATTTGTGTCTGGAAGATCCATCACATAAAAGTCTTGTGCTAAATCATGCCTGCCCAATGTAAGCTTCGTTCCTGGTATGTACATGTTACAAGGCATGGTGCTCCCTCCTGTTACCTCCACCTTGAATCCTTCAAATTCCATTGTGGGTATGTGCCTCCACTGTAGCAGGGTTGAATCAATAAAGTTGTGAGAAGCACCCCCATCAATGAGAATTGAAACCTTATGTCCCTGCAATACCCTCTCATCCTGAAGGTGTTATACTTGGGTACCCCACTGATGGATGCCAATGTAGCCTTCTCCTCTGTTGTCATGTCATGACTTGGACTTTCTTCTTATGCAGTTTCGGTGTTGTCTGCTTCTATATTTTGTAGGTGGCTGAAATCTTCATCCTCCTCATTATCGGAAGTTACCTCAATGTAGTGGGCCTTGCCTTTGCCCATGCATTTGTGGGATGGATCCCAAGGCTCTTTGCATGTATAACATAGTTGCTTTCTTCTTAGTTCCCTTCTTATGTTCTCATCCAATGTATGTTGAAAGACTTGGAGACAGAGAAGGACGAAAGAGAGCGACAGCGAGAGCTTGAGCTCAAGATGGAATGGAGCAGGAGTTTGAAGGAGATCACTGGGGCTCTTACATAGATCTTTGAACGAGTTAGATGAAGTGTTGAGAATCTTTTCTATTGGCCCCATCATTTCAGGTTCAATTGAATTATTGTTGATGTATCTGCAGGGCTATTAAAACACAAATAATAATGTGGTTGGTTGGGCTGCAACGGTGGTAAATCAGAGTTTACAGCCAATTAGTCTAACTTTGATTTTTTTATTCAGAGTTTTGCACAAGGATAACAGTGCCATTGATTTGTGTGTGTACTTGGGAATTTCCAAAGGCCAAGTGTATCCAAAGGCCAATGTACTGTCGCTCTAGTGTACTGTCGTTCTATAGTGTATTCTAAATGTTCTATCTTTTGGTAGTTTTTTAGGTAATTTTTTCTGTTTGATTTTGCTCGAAATTCAGTGAGGAATGGTTGGATCTGCAGATTTGAGTGGCTAAATTTGTATAATCCAAATGTCTCAGGGGTTTTTCAACACGACTGAATTCATTTGTGCATTCAAAAATGCAATTTAAACAACAAAAAATAATAGTTTTATCCAAAAGTCAATGTATTGTTTAGCACATAGAATCCATTTATGCATTCAAAGTTAAAATTTAAACAACAAAAAATAAAGATTTTATCCAAATTTACAAAGCCAATTCCAACCAAAAAAACCCAAAAAGTAGAACATTTAACCAATGCCTTTGAAAATCGCTTGAGAATATCCTAGCTACATATTCATAAATGTGGATCAGTCAAGAAATATTAAACTAAGTGTTGAGAATCCCTTAAGAATATTCAAAGCTATGTTTAAGTTAAAAAAACATTTTTTTAATTCAATTTTTATTATTTAAAATAACTAATTTGTGGTATATAAGGGATAGACTTTTAGTTTTTTGGACTTATTTTCATGGCTTAAATGTATGTTTGTAAGTTTTCCTATATTTAAGAAAAATGAACTCTTAATCAAATAAAAAATATATATCATCTTCTAAAACCAAAAAATTATTACAATATAAATAAATAACCATTAATCACTTTCACAATATTTTTTTTTTTTTTAAATCTCATTATTTCCACTCTTAAAAATAATTATTTTAAAAGTCAAGAATCCCAACTGCTTAGCTTTCATGTATTGAGAATCCCTTTAGAATATTCAAAGAGATACATTAAAAAAAAATTGAATTATAAAAACTAATTGTGTAAAAAAATTTATGTCATCTAAAATAACCAATTAATGGTATTTAAGAGATAGATTTTTATTGTCTACATGTTTTGGATCTACTTCTACATGTTTTTAAATTTTTGTTTATTAACTTATTTTTTTAGTTCAAAGAAAAATAAAAATGAGCTCTTAACCAAATAAAAAATAAAAATAAATTATATTTTAAAACAAAAAAATTATTTTAATATAAATAAATAATCATTAATCACTATCACAATAAAATATTTTTTAACAATTTAAATTTATTTTTAAAATTCTCATTATTTCCACTCTTAAAAATAATTATTTTAAAAAGTCAAAAACTTTATTTAGATATTATGGATTGAGAATCCCTTCATAATATTTAAAGCTATACATTAAAAAAAAAATCAGTCATAAAAAAAGATGTGTTTGAATTTCGGTCATCTAAAATAACTAATTANAAATTTATTTTTAAAATTCTCATTATTTCCACTCTTAAAAATAATTATTTTAAAAAGTCAAAAACTTTATTTAGATATTATGGATTGAGAATCCCTTCATAATATTTAAAGCTATACATTAAAAAAAAAAAATCAGTCATAAAAAAGATGTGTTTGAATTTCGGTCATCTAAAATAACTAATTAGTTAGTTGTACTTAAAAGATAGACTTCTATGCTTTTGGACCTACTTCCACAACTCAGATGTCCTAACTTATTCCCTTATGTTTATGTAAAATGAATTCTTAACCAAAAAAATCATATTCCAAAACCAAAAATTTATTTTAATATAAACAAATAACCATTAATCACTATAATATTAATAATCATCATACTAAAATATTTTTTAACAATTTAAAATTATTTTTTTAATTCTCATTATTTAAGCTATTAAAAAACAATTATTTTAAAAAGTCAAGATTCTCAATTGCTTAGATTTCATATATTGAGAATCCCTTGAAAATACTCAAAATCATACATTCAAAAATTTTGAGTTATAAAAAAATAAAAATTGTGTAAATAAATTTTAGTCGTTTAAAATAGCTAATTAACGGTACATAAGGGATAGAGTTTTATTGTATAGATGTGTTTTTGTCTACTTTCACCACGTAGATATCTTTAATTTTTAGGTCATTAACCTATTCTTTTAAGTCAAAACAAAATAAACTTTTAACCAAACAAAAAATAATACATATTCTAAAATCAAAAAATTATTTGAATAAAAATAAATAACCATTAATTAATATCAATAAAATCATTTTATTAATCAATATCAATAAAATAATTTTTAACTAATTAAAATTATTTTGAAAATTATCATTATTTTCACTTTTAAAAACCTTTTTTTAATGTGAATTGGCGATTAGTATGAACGCCTCCTTGAAATACCTCCTAATGTGAAATGGCGAGTGGTATTCTAAGATCTATTCCTTAGACAAAAACCTTGGCGTCAATAAAAAAATTTAATAAATAGCAACCAACAATATATCAATTTATACCTGTAATGGTTGATGGTTATGTCTAAGGTTCGAATGGTTCGAACAAAATTAATTTCATTAACTAATCTCTCCCCCAAAACTTATTATATTTATTATAACTTCATATTTTATATGAGGTAGGCTACATTCTCCATATTTTATATGAATATATATATATATATATATATGGGGTGCTTTTTCTCACCAGTCATTAAGCATGCTTTCCACATAGAGGTTACGACAACATATTATAATCTTCTGACACTTAAATATCTATAAACCGATTGCCGAGAAAGTTCACATTACGTATTTGACATACATTTATATTTTAATCAAATATTGTATTTTTTTCCAACTTTCTTCATCATTATTGTATGTATCTTCCAAAGGAATCGATCATCTTTTCCTGGTAATTTGAGAATTTAACTTTGTTTCGTTTTTACTTTCATCGTACACAATTGTATTTGTTTTTTTATTTGTTTTTACTTTGTTT